>JAFFST010054023.1:757504-784295 GCA_022414735.1 Noturus placidus
GCGGGGGTGGGGGGGGGGGGGGGGGGGGGGTGGAGCTTTACTCTAAACACGTCCTAGTGGTGAAGAGTGCAATGGAGAAAAGTGAAAGGGTACGGATCAGACGAGACCCACAGGAGCTACAGAGGGTGTGTGTGGACGGGGAAAGCTGCTTATTGTCCAGCTGTTCGGGCCCTCTTTGGCTCCACTAAGCTCGCCTGACCCAGAATTAAGCTTTATCGTCATCCCGCTGCGTCTGTTAGCCGTGTGTGGATGACTACGGGTCAACCTGTGCGCCGCGTTCTCCTGTTTCCTTAACAAAACTGAACTCCCGCGCGTTTTACGGATTCAATTCCACGATTTAGAAACGTCTACAATGATGACGCACGACTCTGCAGAAACGCCAAGAATCCCTTTGCAACGCAGACTCGATGACGTCACAGGTTTTGATCTCAGTGCATCCGTGTGCGTGTGTAGGAGTAACAGCGTGTGCTCATGTGCAGCCTTCACGCAGCAGAAGTGTAAATGACCGGGGCATACGTCCACCACATGGTGAAGAATAAACTCAGCGTCCGACAGGCATCGTCTTCGGAGCCGGTGCTAAACGAGCTCGTTAATCAAAAGCAGCAAGTGAGAATTCTGTTCCGGCCCTGTGCGGCTCAATCGCACCTCTGCCAGGGTCTAATGCAGGGGCACTGAATCTCCAAATATAGCAGGACGAGCACTGGCCTCAACAAGCTCCTCGGACTCTTTACTCCGCTTTAGAAACAACTGCGTACAAAGTCGAGCGGCAAAATGAATATAAGTGATCAATTAAAAACAGAAAAAGTAGTCTGCGTGTTAGAGCTGCTTATCTCACACGTGAAAGGGCCACGGTGATTAACGTTGGAGCTTATTGGAAGTGCGTACCGCCCGCATCAGCGGTTCGGACCGTCGGAACCAAGCCCCAAACCCCACCGCAACAACAATTCGCTCTTAATTCATGACGCACGATGTACAAGTCCCTCTGAATTAGCTGTTGCTATAGAAACGAGGACGTATTAGACTGAGCACGTTAGAGATGGCACTACTGTTCTAGATAACTAATCGACACACTCTGACCGATCGGACTGGAGAATTGATCATCGCCGTAGTATAAACGAATACAAGAGGCAGGCCGTTGCGCTAGTAAACGACGGAACGATACGAGGAACCTGCGGTTCGGATTCGCCAGGATTCCTGTGCGGAGTCTAATGTGAGAATCCGATCCTTTCCAGAACGCATTACAGCAGGAATTACAGTGAGACCTTTGAGGCTTCCCCTTTGATCTTGGATCTTTCCTAAACAGCGTGATCTGTCGTGCTAGCGGGAGGTTTGAGCCAGACTGAACCAGTGCCATAAAGACAGTTTATTCAAACAGAAGGAGGATTAAGAGGAGCTTTAATGCTGAGGCGAGGTCTGCTAAAACCACTAAACATTTGTAATATATATATATATTTATTGATTTTTATTATTATTATTTTTTTTTTTTAATCGGCCGCGCCTCAATCTCCATGCCAAAGATGATGTCGCGCACTCCACCATCAAAGGCGAGAAGAGCTGAAGTCTGCTAAGCGTGAGCTGTGTACTCATAGCCCATGCAATCAAATACACGTGCTGTGAGAATGGTAAACGCGTGGTCTGTGTGGACGCCAGCCCCTAGGGCCCCCGGAAAAACCCACAGGAATTCACGTACCCCACTCCCAAACAATCGAAACGAAGCAACAGGTCAGATAAAGGTTTGGGGCTGTCAGTGATGTTTGGACGAATATTTCAAAATAACGCTCCGATGGTGGCTGGAGGAAATGTTTTATCACACCGTCTCCGTCCTTCTGCGTTGTGTCATGCTCGGGACATGTGAAGAAGTCAAACATCAAAAGCGAACGCACCTGCAATGTGTCCCGATGGATAAATCTGCAATGGACAAGCTTTTAGTGGGTTCATGCGGTTTGATTACATTGGACTGTATATAATTTCAGCATCTGCTAAATCTTTCATTCTGAAGACTTGGCTTTATGGTGGAATTCCGTGTCCAGTGATATCTACAAAAATCTTAATTGTACTTGAATATCAACTGTTGAGAGAGAGAGAGAGAGATAGAGAGACACAGAGAGTGAGAGAGTGTGTGAGAGAGAGAGAGAGAGACAGAGAGAGTGAGTGAGAGAGAGAGTGAGAGCGAGTGAGTGTGTGAGTGAGTGAGTGAGAGAGAATGAGAGAGAGAGAGTGAGTGAGTGAGTGAGAGAGCGAGAGAGAGAGAGAGAGCGAGAGAGAGCGAGAGAGAGAGAGCGAGAGAGACAGCGAGTGAGTGAGAGTGTGTGAGAGAGTGAGAGAGAGAGTGAGAGAGGAGAGTGAGAGAGAGAGTGAGTAGAGAGAGTGAGAAAGAGTGAAAGAGAGTAAGAGAGAGTGAGTGAGAGAGAGAGAGAGTGAGAGAGAGAGAGTGAGTGTGTGTGTGTGAGAGAGAGAGAGAGCGAGAGAGGGGTTCTGTTTTAGCGGTCTTTATGGCAAACACTTGAACCCTCCGATTTCACACCTTGGGAAAATGTCTTCTCAGCCAAGTGCGTGTTTACTCATCCCATCCTGAAAATGTGTTCGCTGCCACCCACATCCCCTCCCAGATCACGACCCCCCTGCGGGGTTATGTCGAGTGTTTACACCCGTATGATTGGTGGCCTTTCCTCTCACAAGCCTGGCGCACCACTTCATAAAGAGACGCCACTTAAATTCTTCAGCTGTCCTGCCGAGAACCTTGGATAAACATGATAAATAGCGAGCTCGTCAGGGTCACGCCAGGGCAAATCATCCGATAAATAACTCGCGGGGCCCTCTGAGAGATCCACGAGCGTTTACACGACTGCAAAGCCCATTCCTCAGATAAAGAACATGAAGGGAACGCCCTTCGCTGCTCGATTCTTTTTATACTCATGTTAAGGCTGTCGGGTTCGGACAGCCAGAACGCAAGACAGGTTCCCACCATCGTGGCTGAAGATGTTGAAGATGGCGCCCCAGATGGAGGGAAGAGCTTTCAGGGCCTCTTCAGGCCACAGTGTTATGACTAGAGAAGAAGTGGCGGGGAAATATAAATCCAAGAAGCGCTCCCATGACAAATCTCCTCAAAAGCGCATTCCATCACGGATGGCCGAGGGAGCCTTCGAGAGACATTCATATCACACAGCTTTGGAGAGTTTCACCCACGGAGATGTTTCACTCGGCTTCAAACAAACACTCGAGGAGAGTGCTGAGAAGTGCGGTCAGGACGTACACCTTTCTCTGTCTTGTAAAAGTTTAATCGATTGCGAAATTCACGGCGGTTTCTCTCAGCCCTCAGAAGCACTTGCTTCTTCTTTTTGCGTATTTTTGAGGGGTTTTGATGGGGGTTGCCTGGCATGTACTATGTGAAATATGTGAATATATGTAAAGGACTCGCTCACGAAAATCAGACGGGTTTTTCTGTCAGTCTGCCCGGCAACCGCGAATGAAAAACGAGCAATTTGTCGACCCCTGAAACAAACAGAGAATTGATAAGGGCGGCTGTGTCTCAGTCGGTAGAGCGGGTTGTCCACTAATCCACTAATCGTAGGGTTGGTGGTGCGAATCCTGGCCCGGGTGATCCCATGCCGAAGTGTCCTTGGGCAAGACACTGAACCCTAAGTTGCCCCCGATGGCAAGCTAGCACCTTGCATGCAGCTCTGCTCCCATTGGTGTGTGAGTGTGTCTCATTTGTAAGTCGCTTTGGATAAAAGCGTCCGCTAAATGAATAAATGTCAATGAAAATGTAACATGAACCCAAACTAACATTTAAATCTATTAACTGTGACCTTTTTCACCACTGTCCACTCGGGATGTTGTTTTTGCGAGACGAAAAGGTCGCCTACACAACTCTGAAGATGCATCATCTCGACTGTATTTATAGAAAAAAAAAAGAAGTCAGCGCGTTGTGTATACAGTTGGCACACTCACCGCGCTAGCCACCTCGATCTCGTATACTTTCTTGAAGGACTCTCTGTCAAAGAAGACCAGTTTGCCGTTGCCTTGGTCGCGCTTCACTGAAGTACCCGTCATCAGGAGCTTATCATCGGGACTGAAGCAGCAGTCGGTCCTGCGCTCAACACGAGATAACGCATAGCTTGATCAGCGATTAAGTGCTTTATTTAAAGCTGCTTCTCCAGGTTTATCAACGTGCAAAGATAACGTGAAGGCTGAACGCGACGACTGAATATTTTGGCTTACATCGGGAAGAACGAGCACAACCCCGTGGCAACGTTGAGAGGTTTGTTGAACTTGCGAATGTCCCATGTCTTTAGAGTATCATCCCCTGCAAACACACAGACAGACAGACAGACAGACAGACAGATAGACAGACAGACAGAAGAAAATACCCACATTGAGAACAGTACTGAATGACAAGATGAGCAATTTGAACATCAATGCAGGCGTGAAAAAAATATATCAAAGGCGTTCCTCTCTTCCCCGTGTAATTGAATGAGACGCGGTGGGGGGGGGGGGCCTGAATAAGATCGATTGTGTGAGTGCCTGAATCAGAGTCAGTGTATGCTACAGTGGCTAGGCAGACTGTTCTGAGGTCAGACTTCACTCGGATGCGTCATGCTGAAGGTTGAGTAACGCCTGGAGAGGAGATCTCCAATCGCTGACTAAAGCTCCATGAGATGAACCCAAGCCAGCTGGGAATTGCATGCTCAAAGGAAGGCCTGTAACACAAGCCAAAACTCAAGCGAGTGTGTCCATGTCAATCCGGCCAGCCATCCTCAGAGTCGCAGGTCACTTTGGTTTCAGAGCAAAAGAAAAGATCTGTATTTTTCTGGAACAGTACAGCTTTGTGGTCCGGGTCAGACGTTATAACCCTAGGGTGAGGAATGGTTAGGGGTGAAATAGCAGCAGTTTTCCCGCCTCGAACAGCGACACTGTTGATGTAGAGCAGGGATGGGCAGTCTTATCCGGTCTTAGCCACACCCGAGTCTATTGAACGTCGAGCTCAACTGATTATACAGGTGGAATCAGGTGTGGCTCCTGATTGGTTGGAATGAAAACCTGCACCCGCACCGGACGCTTTCCGGACACCCCTGATATAGAGCATATCTTACCTCCTCGAGAAGCGAGCGTGGTTCCATCGTAGGAGAAGGTGAGGCAGGATGTGTCCGAGCCGACAGCATGGGCTTGGCGGCAATGGAACTTGGTATGAACCTGGATAGACCCGAAAAAGAAAGAGAAAAAAAAACAGACATTTGTAAGTAAATAAAATCCACCACCCACATTTTTCATCCATGAGTGTGTGTAAAACATGTGGTGCACACACTTTCGGAGACCCGAGTTCCATTATCAGGCTCCTGCCAAGCCACTTTTATACTATGTGAAGAATTTGCATTTGCCACTTAAGGCCCTTTCATGCTCAGTTACTCCGAGTGGACACGAGCTTGTTATTTACTGGAAAGGAAGGAACACACCATACTTGACTTTTCCACGCAGGAACTGTTTAGACCTCCACAATTTCACCACTGTTTTGATGTACCAGAGTATTTGATTAAAAAAGGTGCATCCTTGTTTACTTACACCACCAGATTTCCACCATCTTGTTAACATTACCCTTTTAACATTACATTCTCATAAAAATACCAACCTACAAGGAATCGATATGATCGTTAAAAAATACATAAAAACAAACTATTTGAAACGAATGAAATGGTCCCATAATGGAATGGAGTGCAAAGTACTACTCAATGCTATTTAAAGTGTCTTTACTGCGGAAATCATTTGTACCGAGCCCTCTGAAGGCCAGATGTTCTCCTGAGGATGGAGGCGGCAGGTTAGACGTCCCACTCGTACGGCGGTATGACGAACCCGACGCTCGGAGAGAGTCCCAGACCAAAAATCCGTAGAATGCGAATGTTATATCTCGGTCAAAGCTGAGCATGGGATGCTTTTAAATGGTAAATGTGCACTTATATAGCGCTTTTATCCAAAACACTTTACACGGTGTCTCATTCACCCATATACTCGCACACCAATGGGAGCAGAGCTGCCATGCAAGGCGCTAACTTGCCATCGGGAGCAACTCAGGGTTCAGAGTCTTGCCCAAGGACACTTCGGGCCGGGATTCCGAGTCATCCGGGCGGGAATTCGAACCCTACAATTAGTGGATTAGTGGACAACCCGCTCTACCGACTGAGCCACAGCCGCCCAGCCACTTTTTTATATAGGCTACACACGATATTTGCCTACCACACACTGCCCCCACCTCCTCAAGTGCTTTGAACCAGCACAGCTCAACAGCCAACTTTCTAGAACAATCTCATCTACATATCTATATAATGTATAACAAACATGGCATTAATGGAGCAGATCACATCATGCAATCAAGTCCATTTATGTTCCATCCATCCATCTTCAACCGCTTACTCCTTTTCAGGGTCACGGGGAACCTGGAGTCTATCCCAGGAGGCATCGGGCACAAGGCGGGGTACACACCCTGGACAGGGTGCCAGTCCATCACAGGGCACAATCACAATACACACTCACACACACATTCATACACTACGGACACTTTAGACACGCCCATCAGACTACCGTGCATGTCTTTGGACTGGAGGAGGAAACACCTCCAGGGTCCATTTATGTTCAAATGTGAAAATACGAGTCTCTTGCTGCGATTCGCATAAAAGAAAATCGATACCATGTGCTGTTGCCATGGCAACCCTGCTAAAGCGTCGCCACGCACAGGCCTAGCCGCGGCGATTTCAGCAACTGCAGCTTTACTTCATGCTCTATACTGCGGTTAAACACGGAGACAAGTGCTTATCCTATGTGACATTTATTGCTCTTCTGTCATGTTGTCATCCACTGATGCACTGAAAGAACCGTCAAGCCCGATGGAAGGAAATGAACATTATTTGAACTGTTAACCCAAAGCAGGCAGTAAAAGCCTCTATTCAGACCCATCAATAGCAGTGTTTGAGTAAAGGACATGAAGTGTCGCATGTGTCAGGATGGACACGTGCCTCACGCCACATGCGTCATTTCTCCAGATAATAAAAATCTATAAAAGCTCGCAAGTGAGCCTTTCAGACGGGAAAAAAAAAAACCCCAGAAATTATAACGCGAGGACAATGTCATGAGTAGAATGGTTAAGAGAGAACTTTTGGTTGAAATCCAAACATGGTCTTCAAAGGACTGAATAAGCAACAAAACTCATTTCCACATACCACCAGAAAACCAAATCAAAGCCCCTTTCCAATGCACATGCATATAAAACCCGTGTCAGATGTTAGTCATTAACACTATTCTGAAAACAAGGGGCATAATAAGCTGTTTTCGTCCACTTTTCCTTTTCAGCACACAATGAAGCAGTAAATCGAGGAGCACGTCCAAGCAGGTGCTCGCAAGAAGGACCGGAAAATCCATAGCCCGTCTTCCTTAGCACCTAAGCGGTTTAACATTACATTCTTCCGTGACAAAGTGTCCCAACTCATCAGGAGCCTCTGGAAGTGACATAATTCAATGACATATCATTAATAAAATAATATATTCTAGTGTTATAGAAATACTTCGTTTGCCTCTCCTTGATGTTTGCAAAATGCACTAAGAAACAACGTACGTACATACATACATACATACATACATATATATATACACACACACACGTATATACACATATGTATACACACACATATATACACATATACACACACACACATTATATATATTATTATTATATATATATATATATATATATATATACATACATACACACACACACACACACATATACACACATATATATATATACACATATATACACACAGATATATACTCACACACATATACACACACACACACACACACACACACACACACACACATATATATATATATATATATATGAAAATGGGCACCATGACCGGGGCAGTACGCTTGAGTGATGTCCTGGGGTACAGCGTGAGCAGACTTCAGCATATTCACAGGAGCAGAAACAAGTCATTATCATGAACTGAGGAGATAACACCGCTTCACGCACCTTAAGCTCCATATTACGTTCCCCAGCACCCAACGCTGCTCTTTGCCAGACCAATTTTCTCTCGTCTAATTGGTCCGTGTTGCTCTCCCACACTGTTGGGGTCTTGCTGCCAAGCTGAAAACACTATCTGTCTGTCACCACCTGCTCAGAGTGTTAATGGAGCACGGCTGTGCTGATTGCTAAAAGCTTGCCAGGCCCACTTCGTTTCAATTCATTCATGACGACGCAGAGTGTTAAATTAAGAAAGGGCTGCTATGTTTGCTTCTTATCTCCATCGAGTCCCCGACGTTCCCAAAAAAATGTGTTCAGGGACTAAAATCCCAATATATACGACTCCCTAACTTCAGAACATGCGAGCGCGGAACCGAAATTCAACCTGGACAACTTCTGAAATTCAGTGAGGGATGGTTTTGCAGGCCAGACCTCTATTAAACACGGCCATGAAACACAGATTACATGCAACTACTGTACCTGTGTCTAACCAAATTCTAAAACAAAAAGCTCTAACCCAGATACAGGAGCATGGCACTGATGTAGCCCAGAGTGCCAGATTGCAGCCAACCTTTAAGTTTCTAAAGCCTGTGGTCAGAAAAAGTGTACAGATCCAATGAATGAGGTCTAGCCAGTCGGTCCAGCACCTGTTCCAG
Organism: Noturus placidus; assembly: GCA_022414735.1. Lineage (NCBI taxonomy): Eukaryota > Metazoa > Chordata > Actinopteri > Siluriformes > Ictaluridae > Noturus > Noturus placidus. Next base: position 766,172 of record JAFFST010054023.1, read on the forward strand.
TTTCAGTGCTTGGTAGCGGAGCACCTCCTGAAGGTCATTCGAAGCTTTGAGGACACATTTGGTCAGGCAGAGACATTCACTAAGGTTTGACAGAAGACCCCTGAAGCAGGAGATTTAATTAGGGTTGACGTGATACATCCAGCTACCTTCCGTAGGTTCTCTCATGATTGAAGACAGGATGAGGAAACGGGTCAGGTTTTGGCCTGACCAAGAACGCCAATTATTGGGGAACCCAAAGCAAACCTTCGCCCTCTGATCCGATCAACTCTAGCATCTGAAAAGGAATCATCCAGAACTGATTTTGTGCTCAGGCTGGTCTTTTGAAAAGACAGCTGGGTCACCTTTTACTAGGTCAAATGAGACGGTTAGTCTATAATCAGTATTTTACCTCATTAATGAACTCGTCCCTTCATATTTAGGGTCAACTAATCTCTACTAATGCGACAAAAGAATATTCATAACCTTTACTCTTTGCAAATAGGTTTGGACTGAATTTGGAAACGAGTCTCCTGATGACCCGGTCTCATGCTAAGGCTTCAAATGAGAACTGATTTTTTTTGTTTTATTATAAATAGCACAGCAGTAATATTTACAGCTACGTAGTGCTATAACTACTTATGTAATTACCTCGACATATCCTCACATTGTAACTGCTAGTCAGGCGTATAAATAAAGACACCACGGCTTAGCAATGACTGGAACGTGGTTCTCAATCCAAAACCAGAGCGAATGTTGACCGGCCAGAACTCGGACACAAAGTTGGAACGTCTCCTTCGTTTTTATCACTTTGCCTTGAGAAAACTTTTCAAGTGTGAGCAAACGTATCCAGATGTTCTGTTAAAAGGAATTCAGTCAATACCCTCAATCACAAATCAAATCGTGAAGCAGGGATGTTTGCTGCTTGTCAAAAAGCCCTGCTTCATTTCCATTGCTCTCCATTCAGACTTTTCTTTTTTCTGTCCTGCGACTTATTCCTTCGATTACAGTGCTATCAGCTGCTGGGCCTTCATGCTGGTGTATTAGGAACAGGAGGAATGTATGAAATATGGTATGGAAAGGGAAACTTCTGGATGCCTAGCGCACACACACACACACACACACGTACCAGAAAGCTTTTAAATGACTATGTGTGCATATCTAGTGGCTTGGATTCTTGCTGAGTGAGAAATAAGAGCAGCTGCTCATGGCTTTACGTTCAAAACACTTGGTCCTCTGAGGCAAAGCTGGACACAAGGTTGGTCAGTGGTGGGGGCATTATAGAAAGAGTTGATGGAATTGATGGTTCCTCGTTTATACCTGTTGGGTTTAATTGAATTGTAGAGGTTGTTCCTGAAAGAACATCCTGAAATAACATGGGAGGAGAGTGACATGGTTCTGGGAAACGTACTGTACAGCAGGGGAACTCTGGCGGGAGCAGAACATCGAAGATGTTACAGCTAGGCTGTTCGACTATACGCGGCGGCTGGAATTTCTGCAGCCAATATATTTCAATGACAACGGACTTGACACCTTTAATGTCCTCAGGCTCGGAGTTGCATCCAAGTCTAGCACCTCCTTTCTGCTGAAGAAGAGTTGAAGTCTAGTGAAGATGAAAACAGGAAATGAAGCAATGTTCTCGCTGAAGTAAGGTAAAGCGCTCATTTCTCCCAAGGAACTCACACCGATTCACACCGATTCCATCACTCGCCCACCGGGGCACCGGCCCCACGTCACGTTATAGAATGTAAAATACGGCGTAATCTTTCCTGATGCTTTACCGCCCTCTCCCTCACTCCTTCTGCTGAGCCACACAGGATCTTATGAAGACGCCAGTGATCCTGACCGTTTCTGCTCTCCGGACCTGCCTGATCCAAAATGATTCCCTACTTCTGACTGGAGCTCTCATCAACTGGAGGCTACAGCCTGGAGAGTACCATGGAAATGGTTTTGGACCTCAATTCCACATAGATGTTCTCGCTGTGGTTACTGGGTCTACAGTTGATGCGATGGACTTAGGACCGCAATTACCGCATGCAGTTTTACACCGAGGTCTGATGTTAAAATCATAATGAACTTCCTTTTATGTTCACCGTTGTTACCCAGATGAGATCGGGTTCCCTTCTGAGTCTGGTTCCTCTCAAGGTTTCTTCCTCGTATCATCTCAGGGAGTTTGTCCCTCACCACCAGCTCGCTCAATAGGCATAAATTCACACGCTTAAAATCCGTATCCTGTGTCTATATATTTCTGTCAAGCTGCTTTGAGAACTGACTAAAATCCCAGAGACACTCTGGTAATAATTACATTTCGAGACGCAATCTGATTTCAATCCAAACAGGACGTAAGAGAATCAGTATCAGGTATTGGAAGATATCCAAAGTTTGACTACTGGTATTGGATCAAAATCCCGGGTTTTTCTTGAAGAACTCCCAGATTTCCTTTCACAACGTAACAATAAACAAGACCTTATAAATCTGGAGCTGTGGAAGAGGCCGAGGTGGAACAACGCAGGCAGAGGCCAAAGATGTTTCATGAACAAAACAAGCAATCAGTATTTAACCTGAGTAATACCAAAGGAATCATTATGATCTACATCAAAAAGCCCATCACGTCCAGCAGCCGTACCCGTGAGAATACTGGTCTTTCCCAATAACAGTAAATGGTACATGAAAGAGTCCAACGTTATCGGGGCAAATTAATGCTGTCTGTCTGCATGTTCAACTTATGAGTAATGGCTGAGGAGGTAAGTCACTGGCTTAAGGAAAAGATCTCATCTAAACTGGGAAGTTATAATTCAGACCACAGTTCAAGGAATATTCAAGGAAAGACGGGCCAAAGCTTGGACCTTAAAGAAGCAAGTTGTTATTGCATGCTGCTGGGGAATGCTGGTTAAATATTTAGTTTGTAAGAACAACCTGTAATAAATTCAACGTTCTTCACCCGACGTCTGAGCTGTTTTTGGAAAAATCCAACTGGAGGTCTGAGATTAGAGCTTGGCAGTCATGACTAATACATTGATTCAGTGAATAACTCCATCGCATCCACATTCTGATCGACGGTTATCTGATTACGAGGGTTTTAATTTGACCATAACAGATGGTCACACATTTGTCCAGACATCCCCTGTACTGTTCAACGTAACACCTTTGCAAGATACTGAAAAGGTTCACAGGCACGGGCGAACGTGGCGGCGTGGACGAACAACACGTCGTGCTGATGAGTTACTTATTCTGTCTTTGTCCATAAAATGCAGGAGTCAGGCCAAGCCGCCAGGAATGCTAGACACCTGGGGACATCGTCTGCTATCTAAATAGAAATAACTTACAGCCATTGACATGGGGTTCTGCAGAGTGTTAAAGCTGAGCTGTTAAGTCCTTCTTAAATAAATAACACGGGAGGGTGAGCCTTTAGCCAAAAAGGTGGTGGAAAGAAAACTTTCAAGGAAAATCAAAAATCCCATCATGCCGAACATCCTTGTTTGAGGTGCAACAAAAGAAAAGAGTGAAAAAAAAAACCATAAAAACAAACAACATGATGCCAAGTTGTTAGTTTCTTTTATTTCTTCTTGTACCGCCTATATACAGTGCCAATATTTACAAAACACCTATATTTAATGAAATCTTTTTTTTGCAGTTGTTTGATCTCTCTGGGAGCGTTCAGTATTTTTTGAGAATTCTCGTTTGCACTAGAGCATCGCTGGCATAACCTACCGTGTTCTACCTGCTTGCAAACAAAATACCATGACCTGCCACTTATCGTCTACAGACTAACATGCTGGCCACATGCAGGCGCTGTCTCATATATTTACACTCACTTCAAGTTCCAGAGAGAGAGAGAGAGAGAGAGAGAGAGAGAGAGAGAGGGAGAGAGAGAGAGAGAGAGAGAGACAGAGAGAAATAGACAGAGAGAGAGAGAGACAGAGTGAGAGAGAGAGAGAGACAGAGAGAGAGACAGAGAGAGAGAGAGAGAGAGAGAGACAGAGTGAGAGAGAGAGAGAGAGAGAGAGAGAGAGAGAGAGAGAGAGAGAGAGAGAGAGAGAGAGAGAGGGAGACAGAGTGAGAGAGAGAGAGACAGACAGACAGACAGAGATAGACAGAGAGAGAGAGAGAGAGAGACAGAGAGAGAGGGAGACAGAGTGAGAGAGAGAGACAGAGAGAAATAGACAGAGAGAGAGAGTGAGAGAGAGAGACAGAGTGAGAGAGAGACAGAGAGAAATAGACAGAGAGAGAGAGAGTGAGAGAGAGAGAGAGAGAGTGAGAGAGAGAGAGAGAGAGAGAGAGAGACAGAGTGTGAGAGAGAGAGAGTGACAGAGAGCGAGAGAAAGAAGAGAGAAGTGAAAGAGATACAGAGAGAGAGAGAGACAGAGAGAGACAGAGAGAGAGAGAGAGAGAGAGAGAGAGAGAGAGAGAGAGAGAGTGACAGAGTGAGAGAGCGAGCAAGAGAGACAGACAGAGAGAGAGAAGAGAGAGAGAGGGAGAGAGAGAGAAAGGTGACAGGGGGAAGGATACAGTTTGGTGCATATGCTCTGCATTTACTCCTTACATTTCTGCTACCAATTAAACCCACATTTGGCCAAAGCCTTTGTCTTTTAATAACAATAATCCATTTAGACATTTCAGCTGAACATCAGTTGTGCTATCTTTTTGATGGGAAAACCTTTCGAGACCCTCGTATGGGACACTAAAAGATTTATGTAAACATAAATAATAAAGGAAAAAAATTTTGGAAGACATCTTGCTTGAGGAACATACTCACATTTCCTGTCACAAATTTAGGTCGCACCAGCTGACAGCTGTGAATGAGTCTTTGAAGAACTACGAGTGCCGAACCCTTCCGCTCAGGAGGAGAGGTCTCACCTGGTGATTCTCTCCAGGCTTTGAGCACTGAGCAGAACTTGGAGGGCAAGGGTTCTCAGGCTGGGAGCTGATAATAGAGCACAATGACCTCCACGCAGAAAAAGTGAAGAAGATCTGGTCTGGTTCCGTTCGGGTCACAATTTGAAACCAATGTTATGGGTCACAGCTTTGACAGAAACTGATACAGACAGTCTTAGTATGTGGACTGTTCTTTATCTGAAACGGGCCATTCAGACGCCAAAACATACAAGGTGAATGAAAGACAAGACGTCTACAGTCTGATTGAGGGTAATTAGCTACCTGAACTATAATTAGCCCTACAGGTTACCTCAATACAGCTCTCTTCAATCAAAACACATCATAAAATATCCCCCCCCCACACACACACACACACGCACAAACCTTTCTATTCCCCCAGGTCCAATGAAGTTCACCAACTCTGGCTCTATAACAGCATACCTTCCACTGCTCTCTAGGTCATGCTGTGAACCGAACACACACCACCAGTCCACCCTCAGGGTTGAACAAAAGGCCCAGATCCTCAAACGTCCCCACATCTGCTCTGAGACCAGTCCACAACGCAAGTCAACTCTGACCGCAGTCTCTATTCATCCATGTCAGGCCTGAGACAAGGCAGGAGGACACCCAGGCAGCTTATTTACAGAGGAGTGCTTCCGTAACCTCCACCTTCCTGCTTCCTAACACTTCACAGACCTGGTCAGTGTCACTGCCTGCACTAAACACTGACCCTCTTTAGTCCCGGTCAGGGCATTCGCCGACCTCCTTGTTCTCGCACGCCAGGATTGTCACGACTGAACCATTTTACCCCTCGAGACAAATTATTTCCCCTTCAAAACGCGGACAGCCCTCCTACGGCAAGAATCCAAACCAAGTAAACATCCAGCTGTGAAGCCATAAAAACAAAAGTACTCCAAAACCGCTTCCCATTATCCATGCCAATTACAGAAATCCAGCATGACTTTAGAAACAGTGGCGGACTCACGCTTAAGTTTCTGTCCCAGATCTGGATGGTGCCATCCTGGCAACCCGCGGCGATCAGCTTGCCATCTCGACTGTAGGTGCAGCACGTAGGGGTGACTCTCTTGCCCTGCATGGATCGAGGCTTGAATACAGACTTGTGCTTCTTTTCGTTGTTCAGGTCCCATGTACGCACAGTCCTGATAAAAAAAAAAAACAGAGTCCAAAGAGCAGTCACGAAAAGTGTAAATAACCGCACGTGTTCAGTTATATATATATAAATATAGTAGATTTGTTAAAAACATGTGAAAAATGCTTGTTTGACCATTCAGAACTTCAACGACTGTATGCGTGCATCTACGATTGGATGGATGCTATTAGTGTTGGACAAAACTCGGCTACTGTGAGCGCTTTTGTCCAGTTCTGAGCCCACATTGCTGAAATATTCCACCAACAAAGAGGAGTCATAAAAGAAGAGAGAGGACGAAGACAACGCAGGGGTACGGTAGATCAGCGTTACAGGCACATTCGGAGGTTCCATGAAATACCAATTTTCTTCTCTACAGCTGTTGAACACATTACAGATGTTAGGGGAGGACAGGAGATGGGGGGGGGGGGGGGAAGAAATGAAAACACAACAGCCGCATGCATATCTGTACCACTGGGGAATTTAAGAGAAAGGAAAGAAGAAAAAAACGAAACGTAATGCAATAAGCAGATAGAAAACGCTTGATGTTTTCGTGCAGGATGCGGACACACCTGATGCGCCTGGCGTACGTAGCGGCCAAAACGCAAAGAAGCGAAGGGAAAGGGAAGGGGGAAAAAATAAAGCAGTGTTGAAAAAGGAAGGGTAGTGCCTGTTGGGTTCTATTTAGGTCAGACCACTGGAGAGCCTGCCTACTGACAGGATGAACAGGGTACACACAGATACAGCAAAGGCTGATGGGAGGAGCCAACTCTCCATAGAATGGGTCATTGCTGTCTTTAAGGAGTCAGGCTGTTACAGCTATATACACCAATATCTTCGTGCCTTAGTTACAAACGCAAACACAACACTTCATGAGGTCATGGTCTGCTAACAGAAGTGAAGACCTTAGAAGGCTTGCTTGTTTTTTTTTTTTGCTCAACCTCAGACTTCAAAATCACCCGAACTTAGGGAGGAAAGACGAGACACGTCACGGGGAAAGGGTTGATGGTGAGGTCATCGACCCGTTCGAAGAGGATGCACACCAAGCAGACTAAGCAGGCTAAGCGTGTCCGAGTACTTCTCCATCCCACCGTCTGATGTCAGAGGGCCATGAACGCACCGTAAACACGACGATATCCACGATAGAGGCCGGGACTGGATTCCAGCACACCTACACCCCTAAACTACCCACATAAGGCACTGAAAAAAATAACGTCTGCGTACAATCAGCACGCGATGTAAACTGTACACTTAGGATCCTAATGCACACGTCAACCGTCCTCGCCAATAGCACAACGTTTCCAACGAAGCGACAAAAGAGTTCAAAGCGAAACACTTAAGAAGACCAGCTTTAACTTGAGACGACAAGTGATATAGCGGCCTCACGGACCTGGTCATTTCTTTCAGCGCTCAGCGTAATTGTCCGTAATTATAAAACGGAAGCGAAGCATCTGAAGAACCCGACTGACACGTAATCATTTCCCCCTCCACTTTCTGTTAGTAATGCGTTCGTTCTAGCCACAATGAGGAGGGAATGTGATCATTGTGATAGCGATACAATCCCAGTCATGTGTGGGCAGTTTACAACCCAACACAGCCTTTCACACATAAACTCAGAGTGATAAGACAGGCAAAGATGCTATCTCGCCAAATGCACGCATTTACGCCTGGGACACACGAGTGGTTGGGAAAATTCCCCAGATGGACGGATAAGGACATCGGAATAAAATAGTGGCTGATCAAAGCAAAGGATGGGCTGAATGGAGTGGAGAGTTGGGGCTCGGAGAGGTTGTCACCCTGCTGATTATAAAGAGAAGCTAGCGGTGTTGCGTTCTCTCATTCTCTGCACCAAAGGAGATAAGAACGATGAGGAGGAGGGTTGCCAGGCGAACAAATAGAATTGGGTGAACAGTAGCGGTTCCGACAAGAAAGCCTTTAATCAGAGTGTTAACAAGGTTTCGAGCAGGTTAAGGACTTGAATTAAAGCTGGACGCACAACATCAAGCGTCTTTTTAGTAGGCTTTCCGAAAGTGCGGACTACTAACTCCCAATCCCATGCTGAAGACCTGGATTAGAATGTCTGTGAGGAGGGGGAGTGGGCTTCCCAAGAAGTGTCGCATCAGCCATAAAAACCGAAAAGTCTGAATGGTATGCACGTTATTTGACAAAGGCATGGAAGACTTCATCTGTAAAGGGGAGTACGGTTTCAGACTCACTGGACTGTAGACGAACCCGACATGTCTCCCACCCAACGCCCCAGCTTGTTTCTGGAAGTTCACACTAGTAAAACGCCCAAATTAGGCCATGGTACGCTGGAAGAGCGTCGAGTTACGTGTAGAAAAAAAAGGGTTAGATTTTGTGGTATGCAAAAATAAATAAATAAGTATAGGGCGGCTGTGTCTCAGTGGGTAGAGCGGGTTGTCCACTAATCCACTAATCGTAGGGTTGGTGGTTGGAATCCCGGCCCGGGTGATCCCATGCCGAAGTGTCCTTGGGCAAGACACTGAACCCTAAGTTGCCCCCGATGGCAAGCTAGCACCTTGCATGCAGCTCTGCTACCATTGGTGTGTGAGTGTGTCTCATTTGTAAGTCGCTTTGGATAAAAGCGTCTGCTAAATGAATAAATGTCAATGTAAGTAAATAAATAAATCAAATGAACAGATATGAAGGTAACCTACATCTCACCAGCCAATTATATAAGGCATGATGACGAGAAACATCGATCTGCAATGTGTTTTCAATGAAGCTGAATCCTGGGTATTTTGATTTTTTACACCCTCTCTATGCCAGTTTAGACGAACACCAAATGGGAAGAACATTTTTCTATATAGTGGAATGCCAGCAGGAACACATGGCGTATATCTCCAGAGCTCAGTCCTGGGCCAGATCTCGACACTGACACCCAAGACGGTTTTTCTACAGCAGAGGATTCGAGAGCTGGTGCTACAGATGTGAGCTGTAGAGAAGAAATCTGAGAACTGTCTCGCAGAAATCATTCCGCAATGATCTGATTTTACAGCTCGCCTGCAGCGTACCGTGGCTGATAAAAGCAGCCTCATGAAAGGAAAAGGCCGAATAAACCCTACTGGAGACGCTAAACCACGTTTATCGCTTTTGGCCGACACCTTTATCCAAAGCGACTTACAGAAGTACTTTGAAGTCTCGATCGATAAATACATCCTGATGCTGGTTCACAAGGTCACGGCCTAAGAACACCATGAGTCTAAAAACTCAGTTGGGGAGGTGCTGTAGCGAGAAAAGCACTAGTCCAGGTGAAGTGCCTTGAAATGCGCATGTGTTCGACGTGTTGGTGAAGTCAGGGCGGGACATATCGAGTGGCTCCTCCTCCTTTTGAAATAGCTTAGCTTATGTCACAGCCCGGCGAAGACGTACTTGACAGTTAGTAGCGTGGATTTTTAGAACGGTGGTGGGCGGGACACTTCAGATTCTAGAGAGCGAGATCTACTTTTAAGGCACTTGGTGTCTTGAGGGTCTAACTAGCCCTCTTCTAAGCTGAAAAAGTGCTACATGGCGTTAAACACGTGTGTTGTACTACTGTGTGGACTTCAGAATAGGGCGGAGTTGTGGTGAAGTACCAGTGGTCAGGGAATAAGACCTATGTGTCACTTATCATTAGGTACAACATCAGCGTACCTCTTATCTTGGCTGACCCAATTGGACTAAACAGACTGGGCTGAGTGGTGCATACAACCTCTGATGCGCCCTTCCCACTTCCCATGTTGAACACCAAGCAGTGTTGTTCTATTCTCTCGGAGATGCTCGTAGTCTGGATGAGCGAGAGTGAGTGACGGAAGAAATCAGCAAGAAATACAAGGGTTGATCCCAGAACTCCCCTAGAAAAGAGTGCAGCCCCTGTGGTGTTAAACCGGCGCCAAGGTAGAACATCTGCAGCTGCTTCGGCTCGAAACTTCACCATTTTCCCACTGCTTACAGCCAGCAGCACCGATCGAAACGTACCACAGGACGATTTCCAGAACACGAGGTAAACTGGAAGAAAAAATGTGGAACTGGAGGCCACTCTGTAAACATTTGCCAACGTTATTGGCTGGTGGACGTGTTCAATCATCCATTTCAATAACCACAAGATAAACGATCTGAAGTACAGCCTGTCTTGGAATACTGGTTTTCATAGAATACATTTTTTATGGAGTGTGGTCTATTTATATTATCGTATTATATTAGAGTCAAAGCAGACTGCTGGTCGTTGGTCAGTCTGTTGAATTGAATTGCACCCAGTCAGCGGAAGAGTGGGCTAAAATTGACAGGAAGTGACATCTCAAGACACCGGTGGACTCCTTACCTGAGAGGACTGGGGTTATTATTATTATATTATATTATAACAGCCATGATGGTTGCATGGCAAAATTCTGTAACCACAAAACCCTGGAGGGAGGTTTGGAAATCCTGAAGATTATCTGGGATTAAATCCACTAAAGCCACAAGAGCACATGGTCTTTTGAAAAGACACTACACTGTGACGTGCTATAAATTCGCCTAGTAAATGTTCAGCAAGGGCTCAAACTCTGGCTTTGGAAGGGGAAAATGTGTAAAAGCCATGAAATGTTTAACTAACACTCGAGTCAGGGGGGTTATATTACTCAAACTCTGAGTCACCGAGACCGCCGGAGCAGCCGCGGCTGACCCTCAGCTCCTTAACCAGCTACACGTATAGAAATCCTATATTGAGCTGGAGGGCTTCCGATCCTCAAGGGGCCGGTCTCCGTGCTCAGATTTCTGCTCATCTTTAAGGATTACTCACCCGTCGTTGGAACAGGTGAGGAACTCTTCTTTGATCTTGGGGTGCCAGCAGCCGCTGTTCAGCATGGCCGTGTGGCCCTGTGGGGGAAAACCAGACAATCAGGTCGTTACCGGCCGTCTCCATGCTTCAAGCAAAGACAACGAGGGACAAGCAACAATCGTTTCTTCAGTCATCTGATGAAACGTGGAATGAGAAATGACTAGCCAGATTAACCCAGCAATCATAAAAGAACTATATTCGATGTGAAATGCCTTCTTCAGAAAACGTAGCCGAATCCCAGCCGCCCTCAAATGTTTCAAGCTGTGTGATCACCTTCGAGCAATTTCCTGTGCGGGAAAATTAGTCATAAAAAACAAGCTCCTCGTGCAGTTCCTCATATACAAACAAACGCAAAACACCCGAAACCTGAAATCACACAGTGTGGAGGTTTTGCTCCGACTCTAGAAGCCTGAAGCTGCCGTTAACCTACACATACATACCCATAACCTCGCCGCCGCTTCGGCCTTTTACCCAGAAGCAGATCAAACGAACGAGCGCTAGTTCTCCTTACTGTTCCGAACACTGCACGCTAATCACGTCCTTAATGATATGACAAAGCTAATTTCTCCCATACGGAAAGAGAACCGCAAGATAAACAAAAGAGGTCAAAGCTGCACAGCTTCATTGGGCAAAAAGCAGGAAGAAGCGTCACTCTAGGAAATCTGTGTGTGTGTGTGTGTGTGTGTGTGTAAAGGGAGAAGATCCGTGAATGCTATGTGGATACAGCACATTAGCCTGGTTCACCTTCACTGGGACACCGCTCACGCACAAAACTGCTTGCAAATTGGAGGCCAATGGAGCGGCACAGCAATCCTACAACTGGACGGTTCTAAAGAGGCACGTCGAGTTACCCGTGTGTGTGTGTACGTGTGCGCGAGAGAAACAAGAACACGAGAGCCGACCAGGTGCATGATTTACTGACCCTTCCGCTCACTGATGCAGGGATTTCGACCGTACTTCATTGAGACTTCAACAAACAGTCTTCAGATGTAGCAAACAAACGACAGGACGCACCCATAAACAATCCGGGTCACTGCCCAGAGAAACAGCGCTGAAAAGAACCGCTTTGAAATCCGCACAAAAAAAAAAAAAAGACAAAATATCCAAATCTGGTTTAAAATAAATCAGCAGCAATTTCCCAGAAAAGCGAAAATGCTTGTGGCGTTTAAAGTGGATCAAAAACTCTGTTTCATGTTTAAGGGATGCGAAGTGTGTACGATATAAATAAAGTAACGACAGGTGTTAAGCACATGTAAAGAAAATCTGAAGTAAATATGCTTAAAAAATGAATGAAAACATTTCTATATATTAAATACATTAATATAAGTAGCAGCAAAAAAAATAAATCAAACAAATATTTGCGGTTATCATTTTCAGTGTTTAATAACGCTTTTATGTGAGAAAGTGGTCCAATAACCTTCCTTTAAATGATCATGGGATAATATTATGCAACCTTAATAATCATAATAATAATAATGATAATAATAATAATAGTTATTATAATAATAGTAATAATAATAATAGTAATAATAATATTAATGATAATAATAGTTATAATAATAATAATAATGGTAGTAATAATAATAATAATAATAATAATAAGTTATAATAATAATAATAAAAATAATAATAATAATAATAATAATAGTTATAATAATAATTATAATAATAATAATAATTGTGGTAGTAATAATAATAATAATAATAGTTATAATAATAATTATAATAATAATAATAATAAGTTATAATAATAATAAAAATAATAATAGTAGTAATAATATTAATGATAATAGTTATAATAATAATAATGATGATAATAATAATAATAGTTATAATAATAATAATAGTAATAATAATAATAATAATAATAATAATACTAATAATAATAATAATAAAAGTGGTAGTAATAATAATAATAATAGTTATAATAATAATATTAATAATTGTGGTAGTAATAATAATAATAATAATAGTTATTATAATAATAATACTAATAAAAGTTGTAGTAATAATAATAATAATGATAATAATATTAATAATAATAATAATAATAATAATAATGATAATAATAATAATAATTTAGGTTATACTCTACATCTCTAAAGGGTAAAAAAGATCCAAATGAAAGTCTACAACGCAGACCTATTAAAGACGTCCATAGTCATTTAAAGGACAGAAAGAAATTATACCTTGGTATTGGCCATGTCCACAATATATTGGTCCCCTTTGGTGCACTCTAGGACTTGGAAGCCGTCCCGATCCAGAACTTTGGCTTGGGCGTTTCCTGCCACCACCAGGATCACATCACCGGTTATGCTATACTGCAAGGATTTGATTTGGTGACTGAAACAAAGGAAAGAACACAAAAAATGATATCCAACATGTTTACATGGGTTATATTCATTAGACCATGCATGGCTTATCTGGGTTAAAGGTCAGCTGATCTAAGCGGCAGATGCACAGCGAGACGCTCTGACCATCATGAGTAGGTTCTGAACAGCGAGGGGCCACGCTCTCTGTGTACAGGGGAAACTGAGAGATTTCATCTGTCGGACGCCACGGTCAAAGACATCTGCCAGTTGTGCAAGACTTCCGGCCTCGCAGCACGTTACGTAACTTCTAATCGTGAAAAGATGCCGGTGAAAAATGCCAACAGAACACAATATTACTTATGGTTGCCATGGTGATTTGAAATACAATACCAGCTGAACGTAAGATGCTTTTTGGTTCTCATTTGTGCCGACTATTTAGGGTGGAGTAAAGGGGAAGAGAAACAAAAAAAGCCTTAATATCATAAAGAGAGAAAAAAATAAACAATAAAAACAAGTCGAGTGCTTTCAAAGTCTGACTGTACCGCCTGGGGCATTATAATCGAACAATCCTCACACATGCACTCTTATTTTGTGCAGACCTTCTCTGGATTTAGTCAACGTAAAGAAATCCGGCGGGCCGTTTTGAAAGCTGAAACGCATTAGACACAGCCACTACGACATACAATGGAATTAGCTTGGAGGATATGTCAAAGCCTGACTGAGACTCGTGTACAGGAGCGTTACTCAACAGTCGTTCACAGCCTTTATAGTCTCCACATGAGCAATAGTTCTTTTGGCCGCAAAGCCAGGAGCTCATTAGGGGCGGAACAGCACTGTGAGCTGATGAGCTGCTTAATGTGCCGTAGTACTGCTCTCTTCGAGCACAGGAACGCCCGCTCCAGCTCAGCCGGTTGGGTTTTTAATATCTCAAGACTCCTGAAGACTTCTAAAGACACCCACTATTTAGGAGGCTGAGACACAGCAACAAGCAAGCGCTACCCTGCCCTGCCCCGCCACGCCACGCCGCATCTGGCCCCAGTTAGCCCAGGCTGAGCCATTCCTGAGGTCAAAAATGCAACACTGAATAACACACAGTGGGTCAGGCATAGCTGGAATTTAGCGAGGAATACCAGCCCTTAAATCCAAAACCAATTTCCCAATGGGATACATTATCGTATATAAACATTATACACATCTCTATCAGTCCTAAATTGCCCCGTCCCAGCTTTTTTTCAAACACGTTGCATGCATCAATTTCAAAACAAACGTTGCGTTCGTCTTTATGTTTTTTTGTTGTCGTTTACATACAAGACAAAATACATTTACACGTCACTCCTCTTTGTTTGTATGTGCATTTTCTTACTGTCCCAACTTTTTCGGAATTGGGGGTGTAACCTAGAGCTGTACATTTAATCATGGTTTGGCTCTCGCAGTACACTTTGTGTCAGTGTCTAATATAAGTTAACTTACAGGCTCATATCAGACAGGTGTTTACTCCCTCGTCTCCTCGCCTACTTCCTGGTATTCTTTCCTTGCCTGCGTTCCTACTCGCCTGATTAATAACTTGATGGCTTACGTGCCACATTATGTGCATGCTTATTTGCTTTCCTACTTACTTACTTGCCTCTTCGCCTATTTGCAAACTTACTTCCCTGCTTTCTTTATAATTTACATACCTACTTCTTTGCCTCCTTGTCTGCTTTCTTGCTCGCATTCTGTACTTCCTCGTCCACTTCTCCACACGCCTAAACACATCCTCGCCTCATCTGCCTACTTTCAGACTTTTCATGTTCCGAATTAAATACTTGTCTACTCGCTCACTTGCAGACTTCATTGCTTACACACCGGAAATCTGTGATAAAATATTCCGTAATGTTTATTATATCTGAACCCAGAATCTCACGGACATCGTTCCTCACCATTCACAAGGCTGTAGGGACCTGAAGGCCTGCAGCGCCGCATCCATCCCGGCAAAGTCCCAGAACTTGACGTCGAAGTCGAAGCCGCCGGTGACCAGCCGGGCGCCAGACGTGTCGAGACCCAGCGCTGAGACCTGCACCACAACACCAAGAGGAATATTTTATTCATCGGTAGTGAACAGACTGATCCACTGAGATGAATTTAACACACACACATATATACATATATACATATATATATATATACATACATATATATACATATTATATATATATATATATATATATATATATATATATATATAAAAAGCCTTGGTATTTTTTTTTACTGCTTTCAGGAGGAGTTAAACTTGCTAAGGACTTTGCGTGGCTCAGATGCTCGTCTAGGCCCGACCGAGGAGCTTTTGCAACCCCGCTGGAGGAAACGATTAGGCGAGAAACCCCACAGCAGGCGAGCGTTCAGAACTGGATCGCGTTACATAGTCCACCTTTATTACATTTGCAGGCTTTACAAAACTAACAGGCAGAGTGGAGAGAAAAGGTCAGGGAGGGGAAGGAAAACTTACTGTCTTTGAGCCATGCTGAAGCGTGATCTCATGAGTGTCTGGAATCTTCTTTACTGGGTCCTGTCGCAAAGACCGAGAGACAAAAGCAGAGAAGAAGAGAGCGAGAGATAGGTAAGAGCAATATCTTTAGAAAAGAAAGGTCCAAAAGTCAACTATCAGGAAGTGATGAAATAAAAAAATAGCTTTCTGTATTGCAAGTTGGTTTTTTAAAAATCTTTTTATTATGTATATTATGACTTCCTTCTGAGAAATTATTCCTGAACCAACATCTGTAGTTAGTTGTCCTGCACCTGTGACCATTTACGGAGCAGATCTCGGGTCAGGACCGGTGCTACTCGCTAACCGATAAAGGTCAATGCACCCGGAACGTTTCACTACGCTCTGTCGTATTGGAAGACGGCATGGGGTGACAGACTGCGAGAACGTCTGGACCGTCACACGAAACACAGAACAGGCAGCAGGACCAGGAGCCGCACCGACCAGGAAGTGGTTCTGTCGGCAGCCGAGCACGGCGCTGGTCTTTGCGCTCGGTCAGCTCTGGTGGTAAGCGCCGCAAGGCATTACACTCGAGTGTGTAGTTATACACTCGTTTAATCATGACTAAACATGTCATTAATGGGAACACTTTCAGGAACCTTTGTTCCAGTGATCCTCTCCTGTCGAGCTTATTATTACAGGATACTGATCATTATTATTATTATTATTACTGCTGCACTTATGTTATTACTGCTGCATATAAATCAGAGATCATACAAGCAGAACTTGTGAAATCTGAGAAGCTCAAAAACTGGCAGGATGGGAACGTGCTGCCCCCTAGTGCAAACATCAAGCTGTTGCAAGCCTCAAACACTTTTAACTAACAGACCGCATCATGAGTACACGTACGTACCCATGCCACGGCGCTCCGATTGTTCCGGAGGTGTTTGCCTTATTATCGTGGTTCAGGTAAGTAAATACAATGCGATCTTATTTGTTTTTGAACATTTGTGCAATTGATATGGCATTATGTGAAGAAAATAAAACGCTTGATGACGTATTATGAAAGGTTCTACAGCTTGCAAAGACTGAAAACCAACACGTACATCATCCTCATCCTCCATGGAGTCGTCGTCATCGCTGTCGTCGTCACTGTCGTCGCCAGCTTCAGCTGTGGCGCGGCTGAAGCCTGGTGGAAGCGGAGGTCCGATTGCGGCGTCGTCATCGTCATCAGCCTGTGCCGACAGAGCGGGTGGAGGAGGAAGAGGGGGACCGATGAGCTCAGAGTCGCTGCTGTCGTCGCTCTCCTTCTGCCTGCTTAGGACAAAAGAGCACTGTATGAACTCTCACAGTCTCACAGGGCGGCTGATGGAAGGAACCAGAAGATAGGACATGTACATCTCAGAACAGATTTAGAGTCACCTAGATGTGGAAGCTGCTTGTTTTTGGCTGGAGACAGATGTCTTGGAGGAGACAGCACTGGGACCAGAATTCTGAGACTCCTGCTGCTGACGGTCTTCTGCTCTCACACACACACACACACACACACACACACACACACACACACACACACACACACACGGCTATTCGACTCCAATCTTTCTACCCATCCCATTTCTTTAACCAGGTCACATCTACAGTTGAGGTCATATGTTTACATACACCTTGTAGAAGTTTCCCAGAAGACAAAATAATAATTTTACACCGATCATCCTGTTCAAAAGTTTACACCCCCCTGGCTCCTAATGTAAACTTCTAACTGCAACTGTAGGTGTCTCTGTCTAAGCCAAGTATTCAGTACATTTAGTACACGACCATTATATTTATTTATGTAATATTACGTTACATTAGCATAACGTCTCTGCAGTAAAGATTGTTTTATTGTACTCTACGGCATGTTGTATAATTCATAGTCTGTTATCTACATGTATTTGTGTTTATTGACTTTTGCATTGTCCGTTACCGGGAACTCTATTTCATCCCTGAAACATTACATTATATTATCATTGTGATGACAGTGAAGCCTACTACACGACGCCAATGCTGACCTAAAACCCGCTGACTCCGTTCAATGGCCGTCCTCCGAGTCTGCTCGAAGATAGCCTCCAAGTCGAACGTCCGAGCTTTTCTACCTGTTAACATGTGATGGACACGTTTCACATTTCAAATAGAAAAGGAAATCATTTACATGAGTGAGAATTCAGGAATAAGTTTACTTACCAAAACCTGAGAAGCCCATGACTGAGGACACGTCGTCTTCGTCACCTTCAAAAACAGTCATAAATAAATACATACATACATAATGAAATAAATCAATCCCTCTCTCTTGCACATACAGTGTAGTGCGGCATTTTATCCTTATATGGAGACATTTCAGATTGGAGTCCCACAGAGTATTAGTCTGTTTTGTCCAACAGACAGACAGACAGATACATACAGTGCCTTGCGAAAGTATTCGGCCCCCTTGAACTGTTCGACCTTTTGCCACGTTTCAGGCCTCAAACATAAAGATATAAAACTGTCATTTTTTGTGA
>JAFFST010054023.1:795486-812808 GCA_022414735.1 Noturus placidus
CACCCATTCATACACTAAGGACACTTTAGACACGCCCATCAGACTACCACGCATGTGTTTTGGGGGAGGAAACCGGAGTACCCGGAGGAAACCCCCGACACACGGGGAGAACATGCAAACTCCACTCCTGGCGGGACTCGAACCCCGGACCCTGGAGGTGTGAGGCGAACGTGCTAACCACTAACCCACCGTACGCCCCTGACTTCTGAATATATCCACCTTTTTTAAAAATTAACAATTACATCTTACATTTTTACATTAAATTAAGAATTGATTGTATTTGTGTGTGTGTGTGTCTGAGTGAGAATTTATTTTTCACATCAAATTGTTGAGGCCCCACGGGCGCCCCCTGGTGGCCATCCAAGGGAGGGACGGCCCGCACTTTGAAAACAACTGGTTTAACATACTAACCTAAAGGAATGTTATAGCCATCATCTGGAGTAGATTTGTCTTCTTCAGGCTCCTGGTTAAAAAATAAAACCTTGATTATTAATAAATTGACTCATTATAAAGTGCAATTCAAGTAAGATTTTTTTTTAAAGGACTAGCTGTATGTCTTCACTAGGAGGCAGAGGTTACCAGTCTCAAAAGATATATACACATTAAGTGCAAACATTTATACTGTAAACAGTACTGTCCATTTCATTCATATTTGTACAACCATGTTTTTAATCTTTTTTTAACCCCCATTTTGGCTTCAAATTGCTACTCTTTGTTTGCTTTGCTGTGTAGTTTTGCACAATTACATGCGAGCTGTATTCAAACGATTCCTAACAGAAATCCTCATCTGTCGAACGTGTGAATCATCAAAATTAAAATAGACAGCCAGCCCTTCATTTCAATAAAATCCTCTGGAAGACCATGTGGTGTTCTCTTAATGGTTGTTTTACCTGAGACGGAGGGATTAACGAATCATCTGGTCTGAAGGTCACGGCCTTTTCCTTGTTCTTTTTAAGTTCTCTCCTCTTAAGCCTTAAGAACAAGCATTAAAAGCGTCCATCGTCAGAAAATGTGTTTTACGGTCATGACCTGCAAGCGTGTTCTGATCCGATACGGTATTCATGCCGACTGAACAACGCTTTTAACGTAAGGAAATACAATAGGTGTCTTACAGAATGATAATTGATGCCACGATATAAACCTGAGTGACCAGTGAGCGCTATATTTATAAATACAGACCCAGATCTAAAAATGATGAAATAAATAAATAAATAAATAGACATGTAATTAGGACTACAATTTAAAGAGCTCACCTTTTGATGGAGGGTGTGGCCGTGAGTTGTGTTGTTGTGTCTGCCTTGAGAAGTCGGAGCGTAGAGTTCCTTTCCTGTTTTGTTCCCGCTGCCCAGGCCATCAGCTCCTCCAGGGGGATTAAGCGAGGAGTGGGCCAAGGAGGTGCACTGTATCTCAAACCCTATCCAGACCACACAAGCCAGGAACTATTATCATTCAAACGATAAACACCTGGATGCTCCAAACACAGTGTACACTGCTGACTCTCCTGGGTGTCTGCTATTCTGTTTTGAATAATATTTACAATTTTGTCTGTGGAAATACACATTGCCTAATATTTCTTGTGGAATGACCCACAATGAGCGAACTGTGTGGAGAATGGAGAACGATTTGAATAGATTAAGATGTGCTTACAGTACGAGATGGCTCAGGCTCGACACGCAGTAAGTGAGGTTTGGGAAAGACGCGCTCGGAAACCGTTCCTGCTGTGTGCAGCCTCATGGGGGTAGACAGAGGGATCCTGGGCAGCTGGATGGGTCGGACCTGGGTGTTGGGAGGGAAACGCAGGAGTGGGAGCTCCATATTTGGTACTGCCACGCTGGGAGCAGGAGGCAGACGGACTGCTTCTCTTTCTGTCCCTCTGTCTGATGAAGAGTAAGCTTGAGTTTGTATGCTGTACTGATTCAGATTTCGTTGTGCGGGTTGTGCTGTTGGCTCAGCAAGCCTCTGATTGCTCTCAGACCTCCTGTACATGGTAGGCTTGTGCTGATTCAGGCCCCAGGCCTCTCTCACTGGGGCAGGAGGAGATTGAGGAGGGGGCAAGCGGAGAAGTTTGAGCCCCTGTATAACTGGAACCGTTTCACGGTGATGATTCTGCTGGGGTGCCTGCAGCGGGGCTTGACTGTCTATTGTGGTAAGACGTCTTTGAGAGGGAGGAGTAAAATGACGTCTTTCTTCCCGGCTGTTCTGTGACTGATCAGGATGAACGGTCAGCTGTTGGAGTTCCTGCGGCCAAGCGAGTAGAAGAATAAGTGAGAGACCTAATAATAAGGCAGAACTTGGAAAAAGTAGTCTGTTTAGAGGTTTTACCTCAGGGCAGAGTCTTCTCCTTTCTTCAGGAGTATTCCTACCAGGATCTGTTTCCATCCACTGCTGACCAGAAGCTCTGGGAGTCCTGCTCTGTAGCTCAGAAACAGTGTCTGGCTTCTCTAATCTTGTGTTGTGGGGAGGAGGATCTGAGGACCGAGCCACAGTGGGTCGAGTTTGTGGTTGTGCAGGTTGCGATGCAGGAACACTGAGCTGTGAAAGCAGCGAGTTGGCGTGGGACAGAGGCGTGTTGGTGAAAGAAGCTCCCACCACTTGCATAAGACTCATGAAGTTGAGTTGCTGCAACTAAAATGGAAATATTACACAATATTACACAAGAAAAGAACAATTTTGGGTATAATAAGAGCGCAACCGGGTATTTGTTACAGTCCATACTTGTACTAATCGGAAAAGCTCATCCTGGAGCAGCTGTCGGACTAGTTCAGGGCGAATGTTTTCTCCGTTCTGGACACTTTGAGGATGACTTGCGGTCCCTGGTTCAGCCGGAGGCTTTGACACAGAGTGGAGCTGCTGCTCACTCGGCTGAACAGGCTCAGGTTCACGAGCCTCATGTACAGGACTAAAATATAAAAGTACATTTTAGGGGGAAAAAAGAAAAAAAAAAAAGAGCTCTTGTACCACACTAGCTATAAGCCTAGTTACATTTACATTGACATTTATTCATTTAGCAGACGCTTTTATCTAAAGCGACTTACAAATGAGACACACTCACACACCAATGGTAGCAGAGCTGCATGCAAGGTGCTAGCTTGCCATCGGGGGCAACTTAGGGTTCAGTGTCTTGCCCAAGGACACTTCGGCATGGGATCACCCGGGCCGGGATTCCAACCACCAACCCTACGATTAGTGGATTAGTGGACAACCCGCTCTACCGACTGCCGCCCAGTTATGGCAGTTATGGTAGTAATCCTATTGGCTACTTTCATAACATCCTAAAAGCACTCTAAAACTACCATACTACACCCCTGGTTCTCAAAATGGGCTCCAATGAGCCCCAGGTGTCTGTGAAGCATAACCAGGGGGTCTGTGATTTTCTAATTCTGTCATCAAAGTCATTATGCATAATTTCAATAAAAATGGGTTATACGGTTGAAAAGTTCAGGGGAAGAAAAACTAAAAGCCTGAATGACTTCATACACCATATATAGACTCTATATACTTGCCTATTTTCTGGTTCCTTTCTTGGTTCTGTAGGTTCAATATCCAGTGTACCAACGTTCATTGAGCTGCAACACAGAGATCGTCTTTAGATTAACCCAGAAGTGCATAATTACACACCAAAAACAATCCGAACTGCTTCACTCTCCGTTTACTCAGACACTGCACCACACACACACACACACACACAAAGAATGAGCTGTGTTTATGCGGTCACCGTGGCAACTTCTCAATGACTCTGAATGCTTTCATGGACATTCGCTAAGGTCTATTCCTCGGCAATAAGCTACTTCAATTACTACATTAATTCACACTTTTCTTTTTTTTTTTTTGTTTAGCATGGAGTAAACTCACCGCGATTCACAGGACTCATCGGATGACTTCGAGTATTCTAAATCCGCCAGTTTTAAAGGCTGTGGAGAAAAGGAATTATTAGACCATTGTAAATTGTTAAGGTTGTTTTAGCAGGCAGTGGTGTTCACCTGGTCTAGGGGTCTATGTGTTTTGCCCTTCGTCCTGATCTGTACTGAGATATTTGACCCGACTGAAGACTCTTCCAGATTCTCCACATCACTACTGTCACCTGAAAAACCCCATAAGACTGTTCAAAATGGCGCTCGTCATTAAAGCAGCGGTGCGTAACGTTTTTTATCGCCAATATAAAAAAGTAGAAATAATAAAATCAGGGGAGATAAATGCTCTTATACTGAAGGAAAAAAAAAATCTCTGCAGTTACATACTGCAACTTTAAAGTAGAAGTTGAGAGCAAAAGACTCTTACGGTCCAATTCACCCATTCGGAGTGGTTCCTTCATCATGTCGTCGTGCCCGTACGATTGAGAATCACTCGGCTCATCCTGAAGACCCTCGAGCTCAAACCCCCTGCGTAATAAAACATAGTATTACAGAATATCTACAGCACAAAACTGCTCAGGTCATCAGTGTTTGGCCTAAAAATGTACAAATGACTTATTTATGGAATTTGAGTCACACAAGAGACAGATTTGGGTGATTCGTTAAAGCCAAACTAAACGTAATCCTCGTAAAAATGTTTCTGCTGTGTTTATTCAAAAAAGCACTCACTCAGAAGTGTGTCCATGAGGAGGGTCCAGATCAGGCAGGGTGATGGGAGTCCCCGCTGAGGCGGAAGGGTAGCCAGTGTCCACGCTGCTCTCTCTCTCACGCTTCCAGCCTAGCTCCAGTGGCAGGACAGGAGCCACAATGGCTTGAGCTTTCCTCTCTGGGACCTGCAGGGCGATGAGAGTAAAATACAGCTTTGAGTGAAGCTTGGTAATCTTGCTCATGCAGATCCTTGCTGTATTTGGTATTCTGTATTATAGTGCTGCTTGAAAATTTGCGAACCCGTTAGAATTGATTTTTTCCCCCAGATTTTTATAGAACAATTAAACAAATGAGACAAAAATATTATACTTGGTCACTTATTTATTGAGGAAAATGATCGAATATTGCATATCTGCGGGTGGCAAAAGTATGTGAACGTTTGCGTTCAGTGTGACCCCCTTGTGCGGCCATAACTGCAGATAAACGTTTGCGGTGACTGTCGGTCAGTCCTGCACATCGGCATGGAGGAGTTTTATCCCGTTCCTCAGTACAGAACAGCTGCATCTCTGGGATGTTGGTGGGTTTCTTCACATTAACCGCTTGCTTCAGGTCCTTCTACAACATTTCTTTTGGACTTGACTTGGCCATTCTAAGACATTAATTTTATTCGTCTTTAACCTTTCTTTGGTAGAACGACTCGTGTGATTAGAGTCGTTGTCTTGCTGCATGACCCACTTTCTCTTCAGATTCAGATCACGGACAGATGTCCTGACCGCTATAATCCAGAGTTCATTGTTCCATCGATGATGGCAAGTCAATGTGCCAATGTGAGAGAGGCCTTTGTTTGTGACCTCATGGTCTAGTACACGTCTGCTAATCCTAGAGGTTCACACACTTTCACCACTCACACGTGAAATATTTAATCACTTTCTTAAATAAATAAGTGCCCACGTACAATATTTTTTGTCTCATTTGTTTAACTGGGTTCTCTTCGTCTTCTTTAGGACTTGTGTGAAAATCTGATGATGTTTTAGGTCATATTTATGCCGAAATATAGAACATTCTAAACGGTTCGACTTTCAAGCACCACTGTACTCCAGTTAATAATACAGCGGCGTATATCCACACACTCTTGTTTGAATATAAAACTCACCCTAATCTGAGTGTCGCGTTCGTCGGTCCTCAGTTGGGCTTTGGTGCATCTCTGCTCCAGCAGCCTCAGAGCGGAGAGCACTGCAGGAGCCGAAGTTTTAGCCCTAATCACCACTGGCTTGACGGCATTCCCTGTCTTCTTCCTGCTGGAATGAGTGAGCAGGACACTTCTGTCTGCCCAGCGCAGCATCCATTCCAGCAGCCTGGCCAGCTGGGGAAACCGGGCCTCCGATTTGGAGTCCAGCTCCAGCTGTAGGTCCACATCAGGGCAGTGGATCGTCTTAAAGGGCCAGCGCTCTATTTGAGGGATCTCTGGGATTAAGTTCCAGATAGGACCGGACTCCGTGGTTATTACGTTCTGTCGTCGAAGGCTAAACAATCCTGGTTGTTTCCCAGAAAGAGGCTGAGCACCTGTGCTTATTCGAGGTGTATGAGTTTCACCCATGATGGATGGAGGAGGACCGATAGAGGCCAGCGGCTTCGGAGTCTCAGGAAGAACTTGAAAGCAGCCGCCAGCACGGAACGCAGGAAGCCGCACACCCTTTTTCCGGCCAGCCTGTCTTTTGAGCGCTGTCAGAACTTCAAAAGCATCAGAGCGAAGCTCTCGTTCGCACAGACATGATGAGAAGCTACTCAGCAAAGGAAGCTCGGATTCCTCCATGTCCGGGCTGTCCTTCTCCAACACGTAGCTTAGGAAAAGCTCCAAAAAGCATGGATACTCCTCGTCCTCGAGTTCAAACGGCCATGTTCCCACAGAGGGTAAGGCGAAACGTTTATGTTCTTGCTCTGTTACATCTCTTTTTCTTCCATCTTTTGATTTGAACGTGTTCTCAGGTTTGGGTGACATGGAGCTGAAAATATAAAGATGAAAAAAGCAAGACGAAGCTCTGAAAACATTCCTGGATGAAATCGGTGAGTCAAAATCATGGAATTCATGTTTTCCAAGATGTACTGATAATAAACTTAGTATTTTGGGTTTTTACACAAATACAATTCAATTAAGTTGCAAAAGTAATGACAGTGAGTACCTGAGATGAGACCTATTCTGCAGTTCCGGTGAACGAGGCTCTGATATTGTATCAGCCTCACTGCTCACTGGGGGGCGCTCAGAGTCTGTGAGTGTACTATTACTCAAGCTAGTGCACCGTGAGAACCGGTCAGATAGGGCGTTGGCTCCTCCCCTCTCCTCGTCTTCCTCCCTCTCCCAGATATACCGCTCTAGTGGGATCTTGTTCCTCGCCAGACGGCGCCCCTCTCGAACCCGCTGCCTCCGCTGCTCCTGAATCAGCAAAATCATTGTCGCTCCCTCCTTTTCCTCTTGCGTACTACTTGCCTCGGTCGCTGGACATAAATTGGAAAATAAACCAACGTGTCTCATCCTGCTAATACACAGATTATTAACTAACGACCTCGGTAATGCGCTGTAATGTAAAGAGTGAGAAAGTGCCTATATTCATTTCCATATAATAGACATACTCAAACACTGTTTTACTGTAGTGTCACAATTAATAACACAATTTCATACAATATATATAATTAGGGGGTCCCCACTGCATCTCGCCATCAGTTTGGGGGTCCGTGGCCTGGAAAACGTTGAAGACCCCTAGTTTAAAAAAAAAAAAAAACACTGCCATGCAAAAGATTTGGTTACTTTATTTATTTTAGACATTTTTCTGGTCCAGAAATTAAAGCTGCTCAGCTCTGTCTCAAAAGACAGCACTGTTCAAGGTGGGTTCAAAGAACAATGTAGTATATTATATGACAAACAAATTAGTCCGTGACGAATAGCTAATATGGCGCACGTTCAGACTTTATCCATTAAACAACTGCTGTTTAACCTTGCGTTGACGTATAATCCTGCGCAGTGCTGGATCTTAACCTCTGCAGCAGCGAGGCGTACTTCTCTCTTAGAGGCACCCGGACCGATTCCTCCTCATCAGGAAACACTGTGACTAATGTCTCTGCCACCTGGAAATATAGAAAACAGGGTGTTTAGAAGGGTACGTCGAGAAGACAGCAAAGCAATAGAGCGTTGCGTGTGTGCCGTTTTTGTGTTCACCGTTGGAATAGCAGGCAGCTCGGCCACGAGGCTGAGCACCAAGTCTTGTAATGTCTCTTCTGCATTAAGGAAGCGAGAGAAAGGCAGAAGGCGGCGAGCCCAGCACAAGACCTCCTCACGCAATTCACACACGCTGTTATCTGTAACCTAGAACCGAAACACGCACACACATTTATTCATTTAGCTGACGCTTTTATCCAAAAGCGACTTACAAATGAGACACACTCACACACCAATGGGAGCAGAGCTGCATGCAAGGTGCTAGCTTGCCATCGGGGGCAACTTAGGGTTCAGTGTCTTGCCCAAGGACACTTCGGCATGGGATCACCCGGGCCGGGATTCCAACCACCAACCCTACGATTAGTGGATTAGTGGACAACCCGCTCTACCCACTGAGACACAGCCGCCCCGGCTCAGAACCTTTATTAAACACAGAGGTGTAATTCTGTTCGAATTTTGTTTACCTGACTCTCTTTAGTCTTGTTCCTTGCAGCTTGGTACTTTCTACAGAAGACTGTGAGCTGGTCTCGAACGTGCAGCATCCAGCACAGCCCACATAATTCCCTAAAGCACACTGAGATTGACACACACACACACAGTTTGTTAGGAAGAGGTTTGACACATTAAGGCTATGTTAGTACAGGCTCGCACATACGGTGCACACCTATTGTTCGTATGACGACACTGTTCATGTCTCTGGACCTCAAGTAGAAAAACCCATGGCGATTAGTGAACTTCTTCAACCCTTCTGGAAGTTCATCTTTAGGCTGCTTGTTTGCTTTCCTGACCTGTCAACAAACCACAGCAGTTGATTCTCTATGATTATTGTTCAACACCTATCACCCATGTGAAAAACAAATTGCCCCCTTAAGCTTTAATTCGGTTTGTGCCACCTTTAGAAGCAATAATTACAACCAAATTGCTTTGTACCAGTTCCCAGACTGATGAATC
This sequence comes from Noturus placidus, assembly GCA_022414735.1. NCBI lineage: Eukaryota > Metazoa > Chordata > Actinopteri > Siluriformes > Ictaluridae > Noturus > Noturus placidus. Next base: position 804,208 of record JAFFST010054023.1, read on the forward strand.
ACCTCAATCCCCTTCTTCCTCATCATTTCTGGAATAGTAAGACCTTTTATTCAACTTTGTGCTGTTTAGAAAGTTCTATTTAAGTGTTGATTTGATTGATAGCTTCATAGACTTGGGGAATTAGTAACTATGGGGGTAAATACATTTTCACACAGGCCCAGTTGATATTAGATAACGTTTTTGCTACAATAAATAACATCATCGTTTAAAAAAATGTGTTTTTTTGTGTTCACTCGGGTTGCCTTTGTTCTATCTTCGATTATGTTTTCATTCCTGAAACAATTCCGTATGAGAGAGACACAAAAACAGAATATATACACGTTCTCACAGCACCGTGTGAAGAAAAAACTTTTACCTTGCGAAAGAGGTCACGGCATCGACGCAGGCCGCTGACGTACCACTGCACAGCCGGCCGGGAGCAGTGAGCAGCTCTGAACAGCAGCAGCACTCGCTGTAACACTGCAGCTACATGACAACGTGATTCCCTCTCCAAAACCAACAACACGTCACCAATGGAGTCCTGACAAAAGCAGACGAGTTAAGTGAAGACCAAAAAAAGCACTTTAAAGAAGGATCCAATTACTGTTAGGAAAATGCTGTGATGGCTAATGCGTGCCTGCGGGATTACCTGTGGGTCAGGAGCAGGTTGTGGACAGTACAAAGGAGGTGCAGGGAGGTAGAATGCAGGAGGAACCAGAGCAGTGAACGAAGAGGCATGCTCCTTGGCTAATTCCAACAGCTTGATGAGAGGCTGTGACACGACGTCCAACTCTGCCATGACTGAAGCCTTCAGGATCTCCTGCGCGGACACGTGGAGCAGCTCAGTGTCCTCGATCTCAACGACATCTTATAAAATAAAACAGACAGGAGGCTAAAGCGACAGTCATCACTGTACCACTCTGTAATGCTAAACACACTACACAATGTGGAAACCAAATAAAGCACAAACCTGGAAGGCTTTTCAAGGCCTTGTCTTGTCTGTTAGAGAACACTTTGCAGTCCAATAACGACTCCAGCTGAGTCTGGAAGATAAAACCAGGCTGCAGCTCTACAGGAAGGTGCAACTCTTTCCATTGCAACCTACAACAAAATGTAAAGACCATACTGTGACCTTTGAAACGGTCCGGTTCATTAAGATACGTCTCATTTCACTCATTTTCTTAGTCTTTAATGGGATTTGACCATAGGCACGTTTATGTCTGAGTAAACAAATAGTACGTAAGCAACCTGCTGAAATCAAAGTGCAGTCTGCAGTATGTGGTATAAGCCAGACCAAGAGAGGCAGCCATCTTCCAGTCACCCAAACTCTGAGCCAGCCATGCTGCTTCAGGGATCAGCCCACCCAGCAGGAGGAGCTCCAGAGCATACTCCACCGTCCATACGCCCGAGAGGTGCTGCGATCTCACGGCGGCCGCCACCCGCCACTGACTGAGAATCACTGTGCGTCGGCCTGTCGCTATAACAACAACAATGCGGGTTTCGTGAGCGAATTTGAATTCGATGTGAAATATGAGGAGTGTCTGTGGTTACCTTTACACTGTGGCAGATGTAGAGGAGGCAGGACGTCCACGTTGTGTGGTGGGAAGACGGCTAGTGGCTGATTGGTGAAGTAGGACGCCATGAACCTGCCGAGAGACTGGACCACAGCACAGGCAGCCTCGCTATTCACCCGCTGCGGGAGCCACGACTCGGACTGAGCCTCGTCTGCGAGCGTCGCTGATGACGAGAAATACCACATGTTCGATTTAATAACCACATGCACAAGATTAAAAGTTTCCATCCAGCTACGTTTTGTTCAGGTTGCCTTTGTTTTATCTTAGATTTTGTTTTCATTTCTGAAACAATTCAGTATGAGAGACCAGAAGAAATCAGGATGGAGACAAATACTTTTTCACAGCACTGTGTGTTTTTAGCAACCTTAAAACTTCTCTGAAACTTACCTGCAGTACCTTCTGAAGTCAGTAGCTGCTTGGCCATGGTGTCACACAAGGCCTGGGCCTCCCTCAGCCTATACTGAAACAGCTGGCCAAACAGAAGAGCCAGACAGTAGCGCGTCTCCAGGAAGACTGTCCTCGGCCCAGCTGTCCGACAAAAACGGACAGGTGCTTATGACAGCAGCACATGGCAACGCAACCTAACCTCATAGTAAAGGATATTCACTGACAATAGCACGATATAGCAAGAAGCATACCTTTTGCTCTCTCTTCCCACAGCTGGTCTCGCCAAACGTGGACACACTCGCTGTAGTCACCAGAAATGAAGTGCTCCTCTCCTGTACACAGAACGAAAGGGAATTCCATGGTTTGGTCATGTGTTTTGCACTTATGGGCCACCTACCAATCTTCTTGTACCAAAAACAACAACATTTAAAAACCCACTGATGAAGTGTGGCTTAATTATCTTTCAATAAATTCATCGACTGAGTCTAACCTGTCACGCTGTAAAGTGCAGGACTTTCCTCCAGACGGTCTCCGGCTCTCTGTAGCGATTGTTGGATTTGAGAGATCACCTTCGACATGGTCTCCAGTTCCCTGTTTCGACTCACTAAACTTCTACCACTCCGTAACTCGTCCTGGTACTGCAAGGCTTGTCTGTAGATGTCTCGCCATACTGCCACCAATCTGAAACCCGAAGAACGTCCGTTCGTATGTGAGCAACCTTTCTGGAATCCAACTTTATCGAACGATTCGGTTGTGACGTTTAAAAAAAAAAAAAAAGAAAAGAAAATCAGAAGTACCTATTCGACGGGCTGCTTAAGAGAGATATCTGAGAGCTCATAGCTTCAGCATCCTTGTCATCCTGTAACAGTGAGATGGAGAAGATGTCTGATGGACAAGGATCGTCCTTTACTTGCCGCGCTGCTTTCTGTGGTAGACTGTAGGTCTGGTCCAGAGTCTTCGATGCTTCCCGGAGGACATAGAGCGCTGCTATGAAGTTCTGAGAGGAACAAACTGACGAAGGGAGAAAAAGATGAACAAAACATCGCGCGAGATCCAAAACGACCCCTAAGCAGCTGGTGCCACCTTGGCGGGTGGAATCCCACGGCAGAAAGGAGAGCAGAGACCTGAGAAATTCAAACACGCTATTTTGTCTGTAAGGTTGTATCAATGGTTCGGCAATCCGGAGAAGGCGAGCCAAGCGAACAGCGCAGGTGACGGTGTATTTCAGCATGCGCACCCTCTGATCCGTAGCACGAACGAGCGAAAGTCCAAGAGCCCAGGCGGTTATCAAACTCCGCTGTGCCCTGGTCAGTTCCTCCAAGAGAGCTGAGGAATCTTGGGACTGGGACTCAGCCTGGGACTGGGCGTGAAGGGTGTCAAACATCGAGGCGAACTCTAACCTGCCGCCGTCCTCCGGCACCGAGCCGTCATAACGAACCCCGTCCGAGTCATCACCATCATCGTCATCAATCTGAAGCAAAAATTGTTTTTTTAATTGAGAGAAATGGATAATAATATGGAACGATGGTGCGGTTACACATCAAATTTCAAACACGTATTGATTAATACTGGAGTATAGCTCGGGATTGGATGTTTTGACTTGTCTCAGTAAATAATTAACCTTCCCTTATATATTACTGAAGAACGATTTAGCCCTGTTTGAGAACTATACGTTTAGAACATTATTCTTATCACTTCTGAAGCTCATTAACTTCTCAAAATGTACTAAAAAAAAAGGCAGGCAAGTAAGCAGCAGAATTACCCCCTCTGTCATCAGCCTCGAGCCTCCTGTGCCTCCTCCACCTCGTAAAAATAGAGGCAGTGTCGATTCGGGCATCTCTCTCTCTTTTGGTACAAACAGACTGGCTGTGAACTTCAGAGTAGACATGGACTCCAGTTTGGACTTCACCTGGGGCTGAACAACCACACAGATAGAGACACGATACTTTTCTATCCAATTTTCTTTTCAAAATCGAAACCCAGAGTAATATACCGTGTAAACAACACCATGTTCCCTGACTCACCAGCTCCGAGTGGACGATCTTGCGCACTCTCTCCAGCGCCTGAGCCGTCTCCGTCAGGAAGCTGCTCACCAGCGAGGAAGAGGCGGGCCGGCCGGACATGTTCAGCGCCGTCACCATGTAGCCGTCAGACACGATGAGACAAGGCAGCCTCGGGTGCCAGGTCACAGAGTACCGCTGTCTCATCGGGTCACGCAGGGACACGCTGGAACTGGACAAGGCATCATCTGGTGGCTGTGAACGCACTGGAGGTCTACGAGAGCGACATCAGACGTGTTAAACGTAATTGACACAAGCGCCGAGCGTAATCACAGAAGTTCCACTGCTCCAGTACTTACATGAGCACAAAATGACCGTGTTGGAAGAGGAAAAAGAGAGAGCGGATGACTAGAGACGTAAAGAAAAGGAGAGAGAAAGATGGTAAAAGAGGACAGGGATCAGAACAAGGAAAAAAAAACGGATGGAAAGCAGTGAACAGAAGAAAATGAGTCATGGGTGTGACCTGAAACAAATACACTGTGTACTAACGCATTCATTTATGCATGAATACGACTCAAATAGGACCGCTTGTCGTCTTTGATACTAGCTGAAATCTTGAATCTGATTCGTCGGAAGCTTGTGATTCATTCTCTACACGCTCTGACAATTTAAATCACAGGTTTACATTAAAGCATTCGCTCAAACACGTTATTGTTTCTATAGTAACAGCTTGTTGAATAGTGGCGTAATTGTAACGAGGTGAGTAGAACGCCTCGGCGCGTGTTGTTACAGGAAAAATAACAAGCTGGGACAATTATGCGCCTTAAAGTGATTCATTCCTTACTTATTAGGTATAACAATTCATGTCGGTGTCGAAATACCACAACGCTGCTCACCTGTACATGACTAATGGATGAAGGGGCAGGAAGTGTGCGGGGCCAAACTCAATGTCACACCCACTTGTGGAGAGAGAGACCAGCCCTCCTAAGCGGGCCAGCATCAGGACAGAGCCTCTCTTCAGTATACAGGCCAGATAGAGACCTTCTGGTGTCCAACTCACGCAGCTCACCCAGTACGACCTTCAGGAAACGACAAGCCGTCAAAAATGGCTTCTGTCTTCAGCTTAAGAATAAATAAGTATAAATCCTCCTTCTTCACTCACCTCACATATTTGGGTGGGATTGAGAGCTTTCTACTGCCACATCCTCCCAGTGAGCTGGATACAGTCACAAAGTTCTGCACGCTTATGAATAACGCCTGAGTAGCCTGGTCATTATAAGGACATACATCACAGATCAGTAATATGATAACCGAGAAATAGATACAATAGAGAACAACTCATACGCGTTACCCTTGGGTCTTTCTGGTTCAGGATTATCGCTAACAGTTGTCCATCGGGTGAGAATGCCGGCACTAGAGCTCCTCTGGATTTCACAGGCCGACATGGAGGAACAAGATGGCCGAGAGCGTAGGACTTAGTGACCCAATCGACGCTGTATTCTTTCAAACTGTTAGAGAGACAAAAAAAATGTGTATTTATTTAATCCATTCCGAATTCTACTGAGGATTTTGTTTTCCACCTGCTTTTCCAGACTCCAACCTGTTTTTCAAGGCCTCTTCCCATTGAATCTTCAGGAATGTGACAACCAGCTGTTCTCCAGCGGTGAAAACGAAAGCACTCAGGCACACGTCACCTACAGCCTGGGAAAAAAAACAGAGAAAATGGGACATTTTGAAAAGATGTACTGACATACCGCTGTAGCTTATCAAAATCCGCACACGTTCATACGAGCGCACGTTAACGTGCATCACAAAACAGCCAAACCTCGGAAGCTCTCACCTGGCTCTGGACAAACGTGCAGTGAAAACATGTTTCCTTATCTTTAACGGAAGGAAGCTGGGAATTTTCAGACGGTGCTATCTGACTCCAGCGTCCCTTCACGGTGTTGTCCCGGAAGCTGTCTAGATCCTCCAGGCATTCCCAGAGGAAAATCTGTCCGGTGAAAGAGGCCACGAGAACCCTCCGTCCGTCCCCTGAGACCAGCAGAGACAGGCGCTGGGCGGTCGCTGTGTGTGTGTGTGTGTGTGTAAGACAGACCTGGGTCAGCAAGAGATGTTTCTATGAAGCTAAAATCTCATTTCCAATACAAATTCACATACAGACCTTTACCAGCAGATGCTAGCTCGTACACGGCAGGCACCGATGCGACCATCTTTAAGGAGTCTTTATCTCTGTACCACAGAAACACCTCTCCGGAGACTAATATACCAACCAGCCACGTACCTACACACAGCACAGAGAGATGCACGAGATGTTTGAATGTATAATAACGTAGGTTACATTTACATTTATTCATTTAGCAGACGCTTTTATCCAAAGCCACTTACAAATGAGACACACTCACACACCAATGGGAGCAGAGCTGCATGCAAGGTGCTAGCTTGCCATCGGGGGCAACTTAGGGTTCAGTGTCTTGCCCAAGGACACTTCGGCATGGGATCACCCGGGCCGGGATTCCAACCACCAACCCTACGATTAGTGGATTAGTGGACAACCCGCTCTACCGACTGAGACACAGCTGGTTCCCAATCCTAATCCTGGACCCCCTTGATCTCACATCCAGGAGCTTGTGCATTACAAAATACTTCGAAAGCTCATTTGAGATATCCATCCATCCAACTTCAACCGCTTACTCCTTTTCAGGGTCACGGGGGAACCTGGAGTCTATCCCAGGAGGCATCGGGCACAAGGCGGGGTACACCCTGGACAGAGTGCCAGTCAATCACAGGGCACAATCACATACACACTCACAATCATACACTACGGACACTTTAGACACGCCAATCAGCCTAACATGCATGTGTTTGGACTGGGGGAGGAAACCGGAGTACCCGGAGGAAACCCCCCGTTTGAGATATCCTCGCTCACCATTTTGAGAGCTGGACATTGTCAGCACTCTTGGTAGCAACCGCTGCAGTTTTGGGATCTTCTTCTTGGTCTGTCCTGAGTGTAAATTGATCTCACTGATCCGACAATCATCCAAAAGAAAGACGCCTTCCTTCTCCTGGGAAACAAACAAACAGACAGACAGACAGACAGACAGAACAGCTCAACTAGATGTGTATGGAACCCGAGAACTCCCAGTCATGCTGTGACTGGCAGAAAGCACTTCCTGGGTAAATCCCACTGAAGATGTGAGCCTCACCTTTCCCAGCCAACAAAATCTCGGCCATGGATTTCTCCTCTTGATGCTAGATGACACCAGCACCTCAAACTTCACCTCCATGCTCGGTGTCTACATCTGAGAGAGACTTCAGATGCCCGTGTCCTGCTTTTCAGCTCACTGCAACTCATGTCTGTCCTCATGAGGACATCTTGGAGCTAGCTCGCTAAACCTCCCTCCCCAGAGAACATTCCCACATAACGCTCAGAATCTCCCTTCCAGCAGCGCAATAATCCAATAAGAATCATGTCGGGGGCAAAAACACACAGTTAAATCAACCTCCCTTACAGCAACATTGAACAAAACCGAGCTGCTGCGTCGAGAACATTCCAAGCCGTGTTTGTTAGCAGCCGAGCTAGCGACATGATGGAGTTCTGACAGAAACAGGCGCTTAAACAGGCAAAAAAGCAGCCAGCCTTTCTTATTTATTCAATAACGGTTCGATTTACATCTCTGAAAGAGTTCAACAATGAACCAAGATACCAGAAAACAAGTCAAGTTCATGTGTGTTTACAATACATAACGGTTTTTTGCTCTTTTCTTTCGAATTTCCCTCCACTTCCGGTACCACTCTGTCCCAGTCTCGTTGCCATGGAACAAGACGCGTTCACGCCGACACGAGAGCGCGCAGCACGCCCGCGCACAGAAACAGTTCACAGTTGTCAATAAAGATTATTCAAATCAAACATTAATCTGTTTATTCCCGTTATATATATATATAACGGGAATAAACAGATTAATGTTTGATTTAAAATTAAACATAAGATCTGGCTCATATACATACATATATACATATATATTTATTTATTTATATGTCCACACATACATATATATATATATTTATTTATATGTCCACACATACATATATATACATATTCATACACATATACATACATATATACATATATATTTATTTATTTATATTTCCACACATACATATATATATATTTATTTATTTATATGTCCACACATACATATATATATATATTTATTTATATGTCCTCACATACATATATATATACATATACACACACACATATATATATATATATATGAATTATATTAATCATTCCCATTAATATTGTGCACATTTTTTCTCTTTACTTAAAGGAAAAATACAAAATGTTATTATTTTATAGGTTTTCCTGAGTCCATGTTTAAAAGAGTAGGTGGTGTGATGCCATGTCCAGAGCCGTTTACTTAAAGCATGGATCGGAGAAAGAAAATGTTTCCATCAGAGGCACAAAAAGAAGAAAGTAGAACGTTATAATACAGACACAACTGGGTATGCATTCTTTTTAAAAAGTTTTATCATTATTATCCATCCATCCATCCATCCTCTACCGTTTACTCCTTTTCAGGGTCACGGGGGAACCTGGAGTCTATCCCAGGGAGCATCGGGCACAAGGCGGGGTTACACCCTGGACAGAGTGCCAG
>JAFFST010054023.1:818081-836613 GCA_022414735.1 Noturus placidus
TAAGAACCAACGATTTATGAAGGAAAATCATTGAAATAAACAAGGTTGCCCAAACTTTTGCAGACCACTGTATATGAATGATCTGCTTTTATCGTTGGCAGACAGAAATGTCGAATTTCCTGAGAATGCTAGCTGACTCCCGAGGCTGTTTAGATCCTGCGAAAGAACCCTCCCCTCTGTCTATCACAGACACGTGCTCTGAGGTGTGTGTGCGTGCGAGACAGATCTAGCTCAGCAAAATGTTTACATGCAGCCAAAACAGCTGGTTTCCAAGTCGAACTGTAGTGTTTTGCGACTCCTTGCACAGTTCTCTTTAAAAATACTAATAAATTCTGTTTAACATTTCATAAGAATATCTCAAAAGCTTATTGCCAATTTTTTGGGAGCAAAAAAATAAATAGGTCCTTACCGTATATTGTCTATATGACCGTTTTACTTAAGCATGTTATATATACACTGTTATTGTATTATATAATTGTATTTCCATCCATCCATCTTCAACCGCTTACTCCTTTTCAGGGTCACGGGGAACCTGGAGCCTATCCGAGGGAGCATCAGGCACAAGGCGGGGTACACCCTGGGTACACCATCGCAGGGCACAATCACGTACACACTCACACACACATTCATACACTACGGTCACTTTAGACACGCCCATCAGACTACCATGCATGTCTTTGGACTGGGGGAGGAAACCGGAGTACCCGGAGGAAACCCCCGACACACGGGGAGAACATGCAAACTCCACACACACATGGCCCCGGTGGGGCTCGAACCCCGGACCCTGGAGGTGTGAGGCGAACGTGCTAACCACTAATCCACCGTACGCCCCTAATTGTATTTCCATTAGAGGAAATAAAGGTGATTAAACATTAAGTATGAAATGAATATGCCTTATATTCCACATGTATAATTTTACCCATAATTCTTCTTTAAACATTTTTCCTGCTGGTATCTTAGCAAAGGACTGATTTATTAATCATGCAGAGACGTATAGTATGAATATGCCTACAAACCCCTTCAAAAAAGCACCGACTGAGATCTGTCTTTCCGACGTGCTAACAGTTTGGGGAAGAATCTCATACTGTATCCACATACTGCACTTTTGGCCCGTACAATAATTCTGTATCAAGTACGGTTGATACGCCAGTCGGTCAGACACGAAATTAAAATAGTCTGCCCACTCATTTTTGCTTGTTGACAATGGAAACCAATCCGTAGAACACACATTTGCCTACATTTGCAGGCGGTAGGACGAGCTCTGAACACCAAAACCACAGCGATGAGATTAGGTGTCTGGTGATATCAGTATAAATTTCAGACTTTGCTTCAGAAAGTAACAGCACCCGTCCACGTATTTGCAAAGAAAAGAGAATTTGAGATGGATACAGAAGGCTGGATGAAGTCTAAAATCAGTAAAAAGAGTACAAGTGAAGGTTTTTTAATGCTTGGTGAAAAGAGGTCTTGGTTTGAAGCCAGGGGAAGTCCATTCCACCACCAAGGTGAGAGGACAGAAGATTCCAGTTGAAGGCCTTTCCTGTATCTCATCTAGCACTGCAATGCTAGATGCGCAAGTGCCTTCAGGTAGGTGGGGGCAGAACTAATACATGTTCCCTAGATAGAAGGAGGAGATGTCAGATCCTGATGACGTCATTATCTGACAGTTTAAAAATCAGTGTACCGGATTACCAGGATCCCAAAACACAGACTATTTTTAAACAGTTGTACCGCTTCTTCCTCGAAGAAGAGACCTACTTCCTCCAGAAGATGAATGTGAACGAGTGGATAAAGCTTTTAATAAGAGCAACCATGTGCTTTTTTGGAATCCTTGGTAACAACTGGCTGGCTTTTTGTTCCTTACCAAAATCCCTTTCTCAGCTCCGGACTAACGACATCCTATTTGTAAACTTGGCTGTATCCAATCTGATCACTAATTACATGGTGGACATCCCGAACATTCTCGAAACCGGACGGTTTTTATCTTTGGGAACGATGTATTGCGGCTTTCAGTTATTCCTGCCCGAGTTCTCAGAGATCAGCAGCATCATGAGCACCACGTTCATCACTGCGTACTGGCACCAGAAGCTCGTGGGCTCTCTGAAACGCGGAGGAGCTCCTGTGCACATGGACAACCTCCGCGTTATCATGCTGCTGCTGACAGGAAGCTGGACCTTCGCACTTGTCCTCAGCATACCTCGTTTTTTCTTCATCGCTGACAACAGTGAGAACGCGACTACTGCGGAATGCAGGGAAGAGCTGCCTTCGCACGCAGCCGAGCAGGCCTTCAAGGTGGTCTACGTCACACTCGCCAATGTGTTACCGCTCACCTGGATCCTTTACGCGAGCATCCAGATCGCGATGACACTGCTGGAGAATGAACAGCGAATGAGGAAAATGAGCGCGACGGTCAAAAACGAAGGAAACGCCTCAGTAGAGAAAAGCGGAGACGACACGAATAACAGATCAACAGTTACCAAGCTCAAGCCACAAGCCAAAACAGGAAGCCTGGTGAGGGCTGCCAAGAGTGTGTTGGCAGTGGCTGTTTTATCCTTAATATGCTGGGCAATTCATATCATCGTCAGCATCCATGATTCCATCTCAAAGACTACTGTGATCGAGGACATTGAAAGCTATATAGGAGCGACCTATACATGCACCATCCCTTATTTTTACCTGTACGGTGTGCAAAAGCTGACCTGTTCCAGAGGTTAAGGACATGTGATGAGGTAGTATGAGTGAGTATTCAGTAAGCTGTAATTTCATGCTGTACATGAAGGATTTAGATTCATCACACAATATTAAAAAAAAATAAATGAATGAAAATAGATTGAGTATATAACTAATATATATATTGCATTCTGTTACTAATCTACTAAGCACAATGAGTTGCTGTATAACAAAGGGTACGATCATAATGAACAATAAAATGTAAAAACATTCATTTTGTAAACTTATTTTGCAACGTTTCTCTTCACCAAGATACTCATAAATAAACAGATAAATAATCCAATAAATATCCAATCACCTGGTGGACCTGCCCGACACCATAGACTTTGCAGTTCACTGGACCGTAGCCAGAAGATACTGTGGGGTGTTCAATTTCTGCTCCGACGTCTCAGAGTCCAGCAGCATCTTCACCACTATGTTCATCACTGTGTACTGGCATCAGAAGCTCGTGGGCTCTCTGAAGCGCGGAGGAGCGCCTGTGCAAATGGACAACCTCCGCCTCATCACCGCACTGCTGTCAGGGAGCTGGGCCTTCTCCATCATCTTCAGCATTCCTATTTCTTCGTAATCGCCAAGGATATCTTGAACCAAAGCGTCGATAGCTGCATGGAACAATTCCCAACCCAAGAGGCAGAATGAGAAGCGGATCAAGACAAACACAAACGTGTCACTAGAGGAGGAAATGCCAAGATAAAGAAACCTCCAGAACCCACATCCAAAGATGCAATGTCAAACGCTGCAAATAATGTCCAAGACCAACAACAAGGCATCCAGAGGTCCCAGAACAAAACCAGTTCCTCCTCAGGTAATCAGGTGAGTGAGGGCTGCCAAGAATGTGAGGACAGTCGCCACTATTTTCCTGATCTGCTGGCTAACGCACCTCATACTCAGCATAACCATCACCGTTTACGAGTCCTTTGTAGTAGCGGAGATAATCAGCTATATAGGCGCAACATATACATGTATAATCCCTTATATATACACTTGCACGGCGTAAAGAAGTTGAACTGCTCCTCCAAAGGCTGAGCAACAGTCTGGAAATAGCACACCTGAATGCTCAGTTCTCCCGGACACAGCACGAGAAATGACGCATGAAGCGTTAAGCTACAAAACATGTTTCAACTTAAAACCAGAAGAGAAAATTCAGGGGTTTTTGTGTGCGTGCGTGTGTATTTGTGCTGCACAAGTCATTTATTAGCAATAAGGCCTTTATTTTCCCTTCCTCAAGAAATAAAGAGAGTGGTGTGTTTTACTTACACTTTGATGTCACTTGTGGAATCGAAAACTACCCCCTGGGCCTAATTACACCTTGTTATGAGCAATTATTGTCAACAAAGCAGCAGGGAAACAAACCTGGCACATCAGGAACTACAGGATACTACGGCAAATGATTTCCATTATCGAATTACATTTATTTATTTATTTTAAACCAAACCCCCCGGTTTGAGACCTCTTTAATTCTTATTTTAATAAATGTACATTACAGATTCAAACAGTTATTCCCACCAACCAAATGGAGTATTTTAATGTAAAAACGTTTAAAAAAAAAAAAAAAAAAAAAAGGTCCAAAAAAAACAACAAAAAGATGCAATGACTACCTTCTACTTTTTTTCACACAAGCTGACTATATAATAATAATCATCATCATAATAATAATAATAATCATCATAATAAGAAGAAATACTTGTTTTTCAACAATTAGTTTTGTATTTTTGTTGTTTTTTTCCTTTTAGTAGTCTTCAAGTCCTGAACACATTACATACAATTCTTTGTACAATATCTCTGTCTAAACCTTTTGAATGACACCTCTGAAGTAAACAAAGAAGCAGATTATCATCACTCTAAACTTCTACATGCACTACAAGAGATTGAACTGTGTAGATCTGAGTGTTTAAATATTTCATGTCGCATTCGCGAAGGCAAGAGTGTGAATTTTTATTGCCTCAGCATTCTCCGACTGTATTCTCATGTCATTAGTGCGAGCCTCTAACTCCGCTCTGAGTGGAACGGCTGTGAGGCAAGCTTGTGTGCGCGCACACACACACACACACACACACACACTAAATGTAAGACACCTCCTAACTAGCCTCAGTGAAGTTTCTCCAGTTTGGCTTGAAGAGATTTAAAGTTGCGTATGATTTCCTCCAGGGCAACGCTGGGGCTCAGGGACTGAAGCTCCACCAGATAGCCGCAGATGTTGTCCAGGCAGACGTTGGTAAACCTCCGTCTGAGAAACGAGACAAGGAATTTCATACGGAACGGGGCTGAATGATTTGATTCCACACGAACACGTGGTGCCGATGTCAGAGTTGTTACCTGTCGTAAGTGGGCACTCGGCTGGGGTCGTCGACGTAACCCGACAGGAGCACGTGGATGCACTCCACTAGGTGTAGAGGTTTCTTCAGACGCTGCCAACACGGGTCCTGAAAAAAAAAAAAGTCGGGAGGAACCACAGGTTAGATCAGTAGATCTGCGTCGGTCATTTATCTGTCTGTTTTTTTAAATGGTCAATACATCAATCTAAAATATACATATATATTTATTCATTTTTGAAAGTCATGATCATTGATCAAGCATAGAGCAAACAGACTGCTTAGCTAAAGTTAATTAACTGATTAAATATCGACTTTAATTAAGGCTTACATAATGTTTGATTTGTCCATTTGATTATACAAATTGTTGCCGTGTGGTGCAATGTTTAATCATTTGCATTTGGTTACACATGTGGTTGCAAGAAGGATTTATTTCCTTACATATTAGCTTGCAATGTCGCGCAATATTTGTTTGTTTATTTATCCATTATACGGGTAGCCCATCTGGACCGGTGTTCTCGTGATTAAAGTATTTATGCTACATTAGAAAGAATAAAATGTACAACGTAATAGAGGAGACTCGGTTCTAACTTGGGTGAATAATTATGATGATCATGAGTCCAATAAATGCTTTAATTCTGGAGATATTCTGGGTTGAAATGATTGGTTAAAATACCGTACGTTCGGACTTCTTCGAATCCTGTAGAAGAGTAATCTAGCCTGTTACGGATAAAAAAATAAATAAAAACACTATCTGTCTGAAGGAGCGCCTCGTACCCGAGCTTTGAAGAGCTGATCGTATACTTCCAGCAGACGTGGAAGCTGGACGCCAATCTCTTGCATCGTGACGGTGACGAAGCCCACATCCCAGTTCAGCTTACACACTTCTTGCTCCAGAAACTTGACCAGGAAGTCTTTCAGAAAAATACAATTAAAATAAACAAAACAACAACAACACAAACAAAATGCTGAATTGGGTCTCCTAAAAGCACAAAGCAATAGATTTTAAAACTAGTTTAAATTTACAGGGTAAAAAAAAACCCAACAGGCTAACCAAGGTAAACTGTATTTCAAATAAAAGGCAACAAAATCCAGAGGGAACTAAATGCTTCCTGACTCAGACAAGCAACGCATCAGGGGAAATAATTAAACAATTATAGTTAACAAGTGTTGACTTCAGAACGGGAGACCTCAGAGAGACGGTGTTGACAGAACATAAAAACGATACCCAGTGGAAAATATCGTGGTGTCCCTGCATACAGCTTCCCTAAAGAGATCAGCTTCAGATTCAGGGCTTGCATGCGGTCCGCTGGACTCATGGCCACGCTGTCGTTCAGCTCTGCGATGAAGAAGAAACGCGAATTAGCCGAAAAATGACCAGATAAAATAACCAAGTAAAGAAAGAGTGTGTGCCAGCAGGGGTGTGGTGGAGCATCAGCTACGGACGGAGAGGATGTGGGTTGAACCGGCAGCTGGAATACTTGTCCACAGCTGCATCTCAAACAATCTGAATATCATGGAAAAGTTCCCTGTAATTTCATTCAAAACGTAGAACCTTCATATATTCTAGATTCGTTACGCATAAAGTGAAATATTTCAAGCCTTCTATTGTTTTAATCTCGAGGATTACGGCTCACGGAAATCAAAACTCCTGAAAAGACCGGAGAAGAGCGCTAAAGAGCTAATTAACTCGAAACACCTGCAAAGGTTTCCTGTGTCTTTAATCTCTCAGTCTTGTTCGGTACTTTCAGTGACTGTCGTGAGAGAGTGGCGTAGTGCACACACACAAATGCACGAGGCATGATTAACCCTGAACCAGGTGAAATATGATAGCGATTGGGTTGCATTTCCATTAGTTGGGATTTTTTGTCGATGAAATGATAAAAATTGAGCTCAGAGCCCTGCTGAGATTCCTCCCGCCTCATAGGTCTTCCTCCATACCCATACACACCGGGTACCACAAAACATAACCATATAAGAGAGTCTTCCCAGGTCAAAGCTCTCCACTCTGAGAGTTATACATTCAGCTGCATTTTTAAGCTCACACCCACCTTTTTCCATGATCTCTTGCCACAGAGAGTGAACCAGAATAGGGTCCGAGTGTCCAGCACAGTGAATGATGGCCAGCTTGCACTCGGACAACCGGAAATGGTCTGCAAACTCTCCATAAAGCTGTACAATAATGAAAGAAGAAAAAAAAAAAACTATTCAACGTGACTGAAATCCATTCTGTCGATTCGTGGCTACGGCGATTTCTGCAACGCTTGACCTTAGTGATATCCATTAACTCCGAATCCAGCTGAGATATCGCTCCGTGTACAGACGGGTGGTGGGAGTATTGTCTTCTCAATGTGTCCTGGATTTGAACCTGAATCCGCACCACCTGAGAAAAAGGAGGATTTTCAATATACAGGAGGCTCCGTTTTCTAAACCCTCGCGGTCGAAGTGACAGACTGATTTTACAGACCTCCATCTTCTCTTCCAGTTCATGCAGGAACTCTCCGTCGGCTCCCATCGACGAGATGCAGGACGAACTCTTGGCTGAAAGGATGGCCCGGGAGATGTACTCCAGCCTCTGCTGTAGAGAGATCTCTGTGCTGTAGATAGTCAAAAAAAAAAAAAAAAAAAAAAAAAAAAAAAAATATATATATATTCTCACACACACACACTCTCAAGTCAATAATAAACGGCACTCTTGCTTAGCACGTTGGCTAGAGGAGCGCATCGTCGTGTACCTGTGCATATCGGCCAGACGGGCCAGGACGTGAGCTGCTTTGCCAAAGCTGCGATTCTTCTCATAGTAACGCCACAAGAGGTCCATGTTGCGCACTTTGCTCTGGTCCTGCTTGATCATGTGCATCAAATGATCTTCGAGATATTGAGAGTTGACCTGCACGAAACAAAAACAAAACAAATAAAGCTTGCAGAACTGACCAGGGCTTCAAGATAACGGCTTAAACGACGATCAATATGATTTGATCAATACTGAAATCAGAATTCATTCATTCATTAAACTCGTAAATACGACCATGTTTGACTAATTCTGCGGCTTTCTGAAGAATGTGAAATGTTCACCTGGCTCAGTCAAATAAAATTAAAATAAATTTCACGCACCACATCAAAGGACTTAGAAATTACACAACACACCTTACACAACACACACCTTATACAATGCACACACCGCAGAAGTGGGTTTACAAATTTTTATATGTAAATTTGTGGGCCATGCTTAGTTAAGCACGTGCCATGGCTTGGCTTCATCGGTTCATTCCAAGTTATACATTTTACTGGATACGTGATCGAATGCCCAGTGGTGGCAACCGTGTAGACAAAATGTCGGCATCTGATTTTACTTCAAGTAGACATGCAAAAACAAATAAACAAATGAATATTTTTTAAAAAAGGAGAGCGAAGAGTTCCTATTGAGAGTGAAGCATAATAATACATGTCCTACCTCCAGGAGTTTGTCAGTGAGGTCAGCCTGGATCAGCCAGTTGTACAGGGCGATGTGGAACAGCTCATCCTGTGACCTCTGAGCTAGGCCAAGCATTTGCTCAAACTGCAAACAAAAAGAAAAAAAAAATAGACAAATCAATAAATAAAAAGAGCAAATTAATTTATGCATGATCTCTTCTTGTCAAAATATATATAAAATAAGGAAATATAAGAAGAAGAAGAAGAAGAAGAACTCACATGGGTGGCAGCATCCTCATTGCTGAGCATGTTGGGGTCAGAGGTCATAACTGGTGGCCCCGGTTGCTTAGGCACACTGGGGGACTGTGGAGCTGCTTTGCTGTGATTTACCAGCTCTTGCATGGTGTCCGTGACGCATTTATAACACGAAAGCCTCGACGGGGAAAACATTCAGCTAGTGTTAAATAAGTGCAAAACGTGCTAAGAACATATTCGTTTTCCCGGTGTAATTCAAACAAACATGTTTACACACCTTTCCTGAAAGGCTTGCTGCCCAACAGCATCCTCCTCTGGCTCTCCGTTCTTATAGAAGTGAGGACCCAACTTCTGGGGGTCTTTCTTATCAGCGGCTGTAAGGCACAGCTCCACGACGCCCTCGTAGAAACGCACTAGAGAGAGAGCGCGAGAGAGAGAGAGACACACACACACAATATCAAGTTTGCTCATTACATTTTTGTCATTCTGTAGAGTAGTCAGCTACCCTTGTTATAAACGAGCGTTCACCTTGTCGATATTGTGAACACACGAGTGGCAGGTCCGTGTGATTGCTGATCTGTTGGTACAGCCGCAGTGACTCCTTGAGCATACGCTCCTTCTCGGCCTTGCTCTGGATCTGCCTCGAGGCCTGCAGTAGCTCGTTAGCCTGGGAAGAGAGCGATAAGAAATTTTGGACGGGACGCGTTCTGTATTCTTACCCAGGGAAAAACCAGGGCCAGGATTACCTTGGAGCACACGCTGTCATCACTGCTGTACAGAAGAGGACAGAGTTCGCGTAGGAGGGTGCTGATGGCGTCCACAGAAGCGCTGTCTTTGATGTACACGTTGATGAGGGCGGTGATTAGCGCACCGGTCAGCTCACGGCCACGGATTACCACGTCCTTAAAGCTGATGGCCTTTAGCTGCTCCTGGAAGTCCTGTTGTGTGAAAGGACAGCGATTAGGGGCCACTGTACAGCAGACATTTTGGCACTGAAAACTTAACATTTTCTCCCGCTCATGGGCCATCAGACTTGCATCAAAGATTCCAGTAATGTTTGTCGTCGTCCCCCAAACCGTTCAAGATGAACACTGACAGACTAATGATGTTTACGGGTAGGGCTAGAAGCATGAAGTGAACGCACTGAGCGTGTGCCACAATGACAGAGACAAACTGTGTTTGTTATAATGAGAGGATAGAAGACTGTGTTGGTTGAAGACCTTGGGCAGTTCAGAGATGATGAGGCTGAACTGGTGGTCGCAGAGGAGCTTCCAGAGAGCCAGAGTCTGAAAGGAGCGGTGCACAAGCTGCTGAACGCCCTGCAGAGACGTCTTCTCATAGACCTGGGCTTCAGCTGTGGAACAACAGCGGCACAGCATTACGGCAAATCGTTTCTGTTCTCTTTCTCCCGCTCAGACATGTTAAAATAAATAAATAATTAAATGAAAAAAAAAAAATAATACTAAAAAGAAAAAGAGAGAGAGAGAGAGAGAGAGAGAGAGAGAGACATACTATGGTATTTCCTCTGGAGCTCTTGCTGGACTTGCTGAGAGCTGGCGCCGTCTGGACGCATGAATCCCAGCAGCCTTTGCTGCAGGTTGGCAGGAGAGCTGAAACTGCAAAAGCAGAGGAGTCAGCGTCTCTGTAACCCGACACATTAAATCATGCAGAGTGTGAGGAAATGCACTCATATATACATGCTCCTAACCTGGCTGCGCCCAAGGACGTAGGGCTAAACTGCGAGTTCTTGTCAATGAACTCCTTCAGGCCTTGAAGCTCCATCAGAACCGCCTCCAGGTCGGAAGAACTTGCCGTGCTCTCCATCTGAGAAAAAAGAAAAAAAAAAAAAAAAGTCAAGTCATTTAACCAAAATAAACCGCTTGGATTTTCAGAAATTACAATTCAGCAAACTTTTAGGCAGCAATAACGGATTTCAGTACTAACAATACGCAAGGTTTGTGAAAACTACTAAAATCGGACATTATTTAAAAATAGCACGGGGTAAAATTCACACAATACAGCCTAAAGCTAATTGGTGCAACGTAAGTGTACTTACAACAATCACAGTTTGGATTCCTTTACTGACCGGCTGCTCAAACACCAGGCTCCCGTCCCAGATGTTTCTGTCGTTAATTTAAAAAGATTAGCAACGAGCAATCAAATCAGAGGGTGTGAGTCATGTCCGTATTATCATATACAAGGTTATTAGCTCTTTACCCAAGTATGCGGGAGAAGTAGATAACAATGCCGTCGTGTTTGCCCGAGAAAAGGACTTCAGGACCGGTGGACAGCGTGGGCAGCGGGCCCATGGGCGTGGCAGGGATGAAGGGAGTGGACACACTAGGAGGCATCATACCTGTACCACAGCAGCACATATTTAATAAATAAATAAATAAATAAATAAATAAATAAATGATGTGAACATAATAAAAGGACTAAGAAAGAGACAAAGAAAGTAATGTTTGGACTGCATGCTTCAATATTTAATTTTACAGAAAACCATAAAAAAAAAAAAAATAAAAAAAAAAACAGTTTTGAACCAAATGCACATATATGAACTTTGCTTTGATTTCTAAACAAATATTCCTTTGATGAAGAAACAACTTTCTAATACAGTTGGATTTGTGGAAGCATAATATTTGGAAGGAGAATATTAGTGCATTAAAGGGGTACACAGAGGGAAGAAGGTACCTGGGGCAGGTGTAGCTAGGAAACTGGGATTAAGAAAAGGACTACCGACAGGCATAGGAGATCCTATAAATCACAACGACAGCAACATGTTATGGGTTAGAAACAGGTTGCGTCCAAATCTCCACAAATATATACTAAACACACACGTTAGTAAGTTAATTCGTTTGAATGGTGAATTTATGAATAGATTTCTCCAATTACCTGGCACAGGTGAGCCAAGGAGAGGTCCGAGGTTGCTCGGTGCATTCATGGCAGAAGGGAACCGCATTTGAGCCTCTCCTCCATACCTGTACAAGGGGAGGGGGAGAAAAAAAGGAACACAGGTACTCCACATCACTAAGGAGAAGTGTGTGTAATGAATTTAACAACAACAACAACAACAACAACAACAACAGCATACCTGAAGAAAGCTCGAGTGGCCCACACAGAAACTTCTCTGTCACAGGCGGCAGTGGAGCAGGCCAGAATCAGAGCGGTAGCACAGGCCTGTTCCTCCTACAGGATCACGAAAAGAAAAAGTCTAAATCGATGCGCACACACCTATCAGTGTATATAAATGCAGTCCAATAAAATAAAATAAAAAAGTAATAATAATAATAATAATAAAAAAAAGTGGTATGCATACTCTATGGAGCTTGAAGAATCGCTCAATTTCATCACTCTCCCCACCGTTGCTGCTCACCAACAGATGGCGCATTTGATCCACTGGTCTCAGCTTATGGAATATATGACTTCCCTGAGGAGACCCAAAAGTAGGGGGGAATAAATAAAATCATCATCATCATCATAAATGGATATGTGATTAAGAGAGGTGCTGATCTGGGGAGGGGGGTCTTTACCTGAGCAGAGAGGAGGACAAATTTCTGAGGTGGGATGTTGTGCTGCTGAACCACCACTGGAGAATCTGTGAGAGGAATGAGGTCCTTATTTAAGGGCGTGACAATTTTGGACACCTTCATCTCTTCGATGGCACAGAGTGCCCATGAGTGACCATCTACATTCGAGGTAATCTGTTAAAAATAAAAAACATTTTATTATACAAGAATATATTTCTGGAAATTTTAGGCAAAAAGTGTGTCTACTTTGAAGATGCTAAAATACTCAATTATTTTGATTTATTTTGGATTTTTTAAAATATAATTCCATTTGTGTTACTCCAGAGTTTTCATGACTATTATTATTATTATTATTCTAAAATGTGGGGGAAATAAAAATAAAGAATGAGTGTGTAAACTTTTGACCAGTAGTCTATATGCAAATAAATGCAAGGCAAAAAAATCATGACAGGGATCAGACTAGGTTTAGTGATTATTATGAGAAAGGAAAACTTAGAGAAGCTCTAACCTGAGCCTCCATGAGAGGCTTCTTAAAGGGGAAGGAGTCGTGGTTTATACACCACAGAATATCGCTGTCCTCAGTCTCCGATGCTGCCATCAACAGAACGCCTAGCAAAGATAACAAAACGGATTATAGTTACACAGTTACACCACTAGCGTTAGGGATATACAGGATTTATCACCTAGGATATATACAACTACAAGAACGAGCACGCTAGTGCAATGGATTTAAACACTGATGCCAGCTTTACAAATGTGAAGCTGTGAGAAATTGGCGTTTCCTAAAGATCTTGACATGGAGCTGCATTGTACTACAGTAAACCTAGAGTTATATCCATGTGTGCGTGATGGACTGTTTCATGCGTTACCTTTGTTATAGAGAGTCTTGTGTACTTTGGCGGGTTTTTGCAGGGTGGACGAGGCCGAGAATCCCGGAGGCAGCCGAATGTGAACCAGAGCCAGGAAGCTGGGTCGGGAAACGCTCTGCCTGGCGTTGGGTGGAGCGAAAGGAGTGGTGCTGAAGTACAGACGTACGCCTGTGAAGCGCATTAAAAAACCAAAACGGTGATTATGGGGCACACAATATTCTTTACAACGATATCATCAACGTCGATTCTTACCAGCGTGCGTTACAGCCATGAGCTGGCAATCCGACGACTCGGAACGATCGATGACGGCAATCTGGACGATGGGTTTGAAGACAGAACGATCGATCGTCCTGTGAAAGGCACGCGCAAGCAACACGCTGGCTTGGATGACGCATGTATTAAAAAGGTTGAAAGAAAGAAATAAGCATGTTCGGAGGGCGTGGTCTTACCTCGCGATGTTCCCAGCAGCAGAAACGATAGCGTTCTGAGACATGGCTGCCACCCGGCTCATTCCCTGGCCGTCGGCTCCCAAATCGTAAACCTGACACGGACGTTAGCAGGTTACTCACGTCGTCAAATCAAAGAATTTCACATCGTGATACACGGATAATAATTGAATCCGCTGACCTGCAGCACACCTTTCTCTGATCTAGTGTACAGAGTGTTGCGTGAATTGTCGATGGCGATCTGAACCACTGGATCTACAACAGAGGATGAGATTAAGAAAGGAAAACAAAAAAAAGGTCACACCTTTGATTCAAAGAGGCAAAATAACCGACCGTGCACTCTGAACAACCTGACGTGTAAACGTTCTTACCGTCTTCTGAGAAGGAGAACTGCAGCAGAGATGGAATTAGGAAAGACAGGCTGCTCTTGGAGTGGTTGATCTTCCTGCAGCGCTGACTGAACCACCCGGCTTCGGCCTGGTAGGCGATTTCGTACAGGCAGCCATCCTTCCCGGCCAGGAAGATGCGGCCCAGGTCTGTAGAGGTAATGGCGAGCATGTAGGTGTTGTCTGTGGGGATGGAGTAGAGCGGGTCAGGCAGCAGCTGCATGGCTCCTGACATGCTGTCATTTAAACCTGCAGAGGAAACGCAAGAAAAAGCAAGAGTCACTACAACATAAAAACATGAGCTTTCATTTTCAGAGAGAGAGAGGAGAGAGAGAGACATGGAGAGAAAGGGGGAGAGCGAGAAAGAGACACAGAAAGAAGGAGGTAGATAAAGTCAGAGACAGTCAGAGATAGAGAGAGATACACAGAGAGAAAGGGAGAGAGAGAAACAGACTCACCTGCCTGAGCCTTAGGGAAGCTCAGTCCCAGTATAACAACATCTACAGGTGTAGCCAGCACCAGCAGGAAGTGGATGTGAGGCTGAAAAATCCCTGCAGTGATGAGACGTCCAGAAACAGCGCATTAAAGACAAACTCACATTCACAGTTTGCACCGGTGTACTGTAGGGGAGGAGAGTTCAGTCCTTAACGACGAGTCTCATCGCACCTACTCATGCTCTAGCCAGCTCCATCAAACCCCTGCAGATGATTCAGAATGCTGCAGCACGCCTGGACTTCAACCAGCCCAAGAGAACCCATGTCACACCCCTCTTCATCTCCCTCCACTGGTGTCCTGTAGCCGCCCGCATCAAATTCAAGGCCTTGATGCTCACCTACGAGACCTTGTCTGGAACAGCGCCCCCTACCTCAACTCTCTCCTGAAGGCTTACGTTCCCTCACGCAATCTGCGATCGATTAGCGACCGACGTTGAGTAGGAACTACTCAGCGTGGCACAAGGTCCCTTTCCAGAACCTTCACACTAACTGCTCCTCAGTAGTGGAATGAATTTCAAACCTCAATCCGGACTGCAGAATCTCTCACCATCTTCAAAAAACCTCCGTGAACACCTAACCAACTCATTAAAAAAAAAAAAATTTGCACTTACACCTCTACTCTGTGCACTTTGCTTCTTCTAGTACTCAATTAATGGATCTTGTACAGTAGCACTACTCGTATTGTCCTCTGATTTATACATCGCTTTGCTTGTATTTCTCCTTTGTAAATCGCTTTGGATAAAAGCGTCCGCTAAATGAATAAATGTAAATGTACTCACCTGCTCTTGGTTTGACCAGCCCGACTGAAAGGATAGTCTCACTGAGCCCATCGAAATACGCCACATCGCCACTAAAGTACAAAAACGCCTAACGTTAAGAAGACCTCAGACACGTCTGCGGAGATTTAGTTCGGGTTTATATCAGCACTCACCCGTCCTCATAGTTCCACATGAAAATATCGTTATCGATTGTAAGCCACGCCCTGCTGATCTCCGGGAAAACGCCCATCATGCAATTGCACTGCATGTCTGCAAAGCACGCTAGTTAAAGTATGCCAACTTATGTCAATGAATTCATTTACAAAATAAATCAGTTCACATATTTTTGCAATAAATAAATTAATTAATAATAAGTGTGTGCTATTTTCTAACATTAAAAGGAAGCATTATTATTATTATTATTATTATTATTATTATTATTTATCTTTTAATGTGAGAGGATACGGCTAAACTGCTCCACCAGCTCTGGAGGCAGAGGGACCCTGCGGACGGCGCTCAGCTCTGGTAAATTTGGCACGCTGATAAGACCGGGGCCTTGTAGAGGGTAATCCATGTCGGACACACCAGACAGAGAGGGCATATCTGCAAAGAAACAAAATCGTTTAAACATTACTTGTAAGGTTAAACAGCCCAGGAGTGTCCGGTTGACTTATCTACCTTTACCCTATACCATGGTTATCTCATATAATGAATACAGCGCACGACATGCTTGACAAACAGGCAGAGACTTACTATGCGAGGGCACGTTGAGCAACTCGGACAGGTCAGGAAAACAGCGGTCTTCCTGCAAGTGACGGTCAATCAGTCGAGCTGAATTTTCCAGAGCCTCTTGCAGTGCAGCTGCCACACTGCTGGGGCCCAAGCTGGAAGGCATGGCGAGCTCGAAGACACAGTGCTCACTTATAAAACAGCAGCGCACAGAAGAGAACATATACATACATATACATATATATATATATATATCAGTAAGTCACAAAAGAAACGCTTTTGCCAGGATTTTGCGAGCAAAATTGGGCATGGGATGGCGTTTCCTCTCGTTCCTGCCAATCAGAGAACCGTGAATCAATACTGGCTGCACGTGAAATTATATACTCCGTATGTAGAAGAGGATAGATAAGTTGAAACGATACGGATGTAATATGTAAAAAGAAATAAATATATATCCTTCACCAACCTAACAGCATAGCAATAGTTCTTATTTATTTATTTATTTAAAAAACCAGAGTACTCAGACACCAAGGACATTAAACAACCTTTTAATCCAAATAAAATGACACTAGCATTAAGTGACAGATTAAACATCCTACAACATAAAAAAAAATGAGACGTACTTAACACTTTTCTCAGCTACTTTATAGTCAGGGTGCTTGTCATTCAACTGCTTTGCGCTGTTTAAGCAGAGAAGTGGCGATAATCACGTTCTCCCGTCGAAATATCGCGATACTTCAGAACAATTTACACTCTACTTAAGCGTGAGGGGGAATGTTCATATTTAAAGCAAACGTAAAGAATGAACAACCTGTACGAATACTTCACAAGTTTCACTTCTACTAAACAGCAGTGAGAGTAAAATGATTTAGTTAAAGCTAACAGCGCTACCATGTCATTAGCGCCGTTTATTATTTATGCTAATGTTTTTATATCCAGAATTCAAGCAAGTTACAGTTAGCGTAGTTTAGTTAGCAACACACGGCTAACTCTTTAAAACCTGGAATACACGTTAACGGTGTGAAGAAGAATAATAATAATAATAATAATATCACACATATATAGACATAGATATCTACAGAACTCGCATGACGGTAGCTGAATAAATTGTTTTTCCGGAGTCGTTAACTTACAATTTTATAAAGCAACAATAGACCAGTTAGAATTGAAACACTGTCCCGCCAACCTCACGCGCTGCTACTGTGCTCCCGGAAACAATATCTCACGCTTCCGGGTCAAATATTTAAAGCCGTAATAAACGGGGTACCACACACTAACAGATCGATATAGTATTTACAGTCAGTGATTTGCGCATGTGTGGTTTGAGGTTAATAAATGTGGATACTATAAAGATTTACATTAAATAAAAATTATATATATAAATATATATAAATATAAAAATATAAATATAAAAATATAAATATAAAAATATAAATATATATATATATATATATATATATAATAAAATAAAACATTTTAAACCCCAAATTCATCATAGCAAATAATCTCACTTGGATGCTGTAGTCATAAATACTTCCATTTTATTTACTTATCACTTTTAACAACAGACGTTGTCACAAAGCAGATGTCTGAATGTAGATCTAGATTAAGATTTATCCCTAACAAGCATGCCAGAGGTTTCGGTGACAAGGGAAAACTCCCTGAGAAGACATGAACCAGACCTCATCTGAGTGACATTTACATTTATTCATTTTACCCAAAGCGACTTACTAATGAGACACACTCACACACCAATGGTAGCAGAGCTGCATGCAAGGTGCTAGCTTGCCATCGGGGGCAACTTAGGGTTCAGTGTCTTGCCCAAGGACACTTCGGCATGGGATCACCCGGGCCGGGATTCCAACCACCAACCCTACGATTAGTGGATTAGTGGACAACCCGCTCTACCCACTGAGACACAGCCTATGCCGACATGGCATATAGTGAGAATATAAATCATATTTAATTCTACTGTACAACTCTGTACAATAGAATTAAGTCTTCTCAGTGGGTTCGAAAGATCTTCAGCATAGGGTCATTCCTACGTTAACCCAGATCAATATTCCATCCATCTTCTATACCGCGTTATCATTTTCAGGGTTATGGGGAAACCTGGAGATTATCCCAATATTCCGTTAGGACACATTAAGTAAACTTTTCAAATGGTTTTCAGTAGTCAGGACATACATTCATTTAGAATCCATCCACATTTATGAAAGCTATGAACTTGGAAAATTAACTGGATTGCATGTGCTGCTCTAAATAAATAACTTAATAAATAAAGTTTTCTGTTAGACGACATTCATACAAATCACCTCCATGCATGAACAATAATGAATTGCATACACTAAATTGAAGAAATCTCATATCTCATAAGAAAATTCTCATATCATTGCTATGCTGATGACACCCAGCTTTATTTGTCCTTCCAGCCCGATGATCCATCCGTCTCTGCACGCATCTCTGCTTGTCTGTCCGACATCTCAGCCTGGATGAAGGAACACCACCTTAAGCTCAACCTGGCAAAATCTGAGCTTCTCGTCATCCCAGCCTGTCCCGCAATCAACCACAACCTCACTGTACAGCTCGGCACAACCACACTCAAACCAACCAGG
>JAFFST010054023.1:836903-858470 GCA_022414735.1 Noturus placidus
TCACACCCCTCTTCATCTCCCTCCACTGGCTTCCTGTAGCTGCCCGCATCAAATTCAAGGCCTTGATGCTCACCTACAAGACCTTGTCTGGAACAGCGCCCCCTACCTCAACTCTCTCCTGAAGGCTTACGCAATCTGCGATCGATTAGCGACCGACGTTTAGTAATTCCTACTCAACGCGGCACAAGGTCCCTTTCCAGAACCTTCACACTAACTGTTCCTCAGTGGTAGAATGAACTTCCAACCTCAATCAGGACTGCAGAATCTCTCACCATCTTCAAGAAACAGCTAAAGACCCGCCTCTTCTGTGAACACCTAACCAACTCATTAAAAAAAATGCACTTACACCTCTACTGTGCGCACGTTGCTTCTTCTGGTACTCAACTAATAGATCTTGTATAGTAGCACTACTTGTATTGTTCTCTGCTTGATATCACTTTGCTTGTATCTCTCATTTGTAAGTCGCTTTGGATAAAAGCGTCTGCTAAGTGAATAAATGTAAATGAACAGGTGAATTATAATCACAGGTGAAGTTATCCACTATATAACGAGCAGAGTTTTTAGCATGTGCGATCCTTCATCTGTCCAAGTGAGAACATCCACAATCATTTTTAAGGTACCATACACAGCAACTTCATGGTAAACTTTAGGCCAGTGGTCACCAACCCAGTTCCTGGAGATCTACCTTCCTAAACATCGTGGTTCAAAGATAATGGTGCCCCACCTGAGCATCTAATCATTGTCTTAAAAAGTTCTTGATCAGATTTTTTTTGGAGATGAAACCTGCAGGAAGGGAGGTACTGCAGATCTCAAGGAAGAGGGTTTGTGGCCACTGCTTTAAAGCTATCCACACAGGGATATCCTCGGTAAATGAGCCAAAGCCTCGGGCATGACCCAGGAAACTTCGGTCATTCTTAATATCGTGAACATCTTTCATATTCGTTTCGAATGTCTTTTTGCTATGACAATGTTCATCTATAAATGAGCTGTGAAAAAGAAAATGTATTCTTATCTATGAATTGAATATAAACAGACCCTAAGCCTGTCTTTAAACTTACATTCAACTTTAGATTGAGAAATTGGTTAATTATAAATTTAACACTTAATATAATTGATTTCTCATGTGATTGGTATTCATGCCTTTTTTTTATTGGAAAGTTTTATTAGGATAGGCTCGTATCCAACGAGAGGAAACCAGAATCATGTCTTGTAAGATCATTTAAAACCTCCAGCAAGTGATTTGGCCTTTTTTAAAAAAAATAAATAAATAAAGAAAAGAAAAAGGTCACCCAGAAATAATTTTATGCAAATTGTATCTGTAAACAAGTGAAGATTTCTACTTGTTTTGTCTTTGTATTTCCATTAGATTTACTTATTTGTCTGACTTCTTTACTCACAGTACGAGAGGGAATACAATCCAAGTATTTAGCGGAGCATTTAAGGGTTAAAAGCACCTTATTTAAAAGCACCCAAGTGTTTTTTGTTTGTGTTTTTTTTTTTTTTTAGGGATTTTCTCCCTGTAGGAAGTTTTCGAAAGAACTCTGGAGAATCATATAATAAATATATAACATTTCCACACAATTCCACAAAACCCAAGCAATGCCTTAAAGATTAATCTGACTGCATGTAAAATTTTAGAAGAAGCCAAAAGGTCTTTTATCCTGCCTCCCACACAGGTGTAAACCAAGAGGACAATAAGAAAAATAATATAGCATTAGTACCATTACGAGCGCTAATAAACCAGCGAGTCCACCACGCAGGTGGCGAGAGGTCACGGAGCGTCTGAAAGTAAAACGCCGTAGAAGGTCCACGCCAGCATCCCGCCATGTTGTTCTTCCTCTGCTGTTGGAAACAAAAACAAAATCAAACCCTTATGATTTACAGAACAAAAGACTTTTTTTTGCCCCCCCCCACCAACTAATTGATTGTCTTTTCACAGACATCTATTTAAAAAAATAATAAAAGTCAAATGCAAACAAGACAAGTAACAAAGAGAAGTAAAAAAATTTATTGCAGTATTTGTTCCGCCAGAAGTGCTGGGGATCCCTTTTTTTCTCTCTAGGGTGACCTAATACATCAAAATCTACATTTACAAAAAAAAAAAGAAAAAGAAAAAATATTATATCAATCTCCCCCTGCATGTAGGCCACAGATACTGCATGCTCTGCTTTTTGAACAGAATAAATTATGTCCAGGAAACTCCATTGTACAGCATGAGTAAACAAAACAAAAAAAGGAGTAAAACATAAAGCAGAGGAAATATTTAAAAGGTTCTTTCCCTGGACACTGAGCTAAGCTAAAGAAATCCATCCGGTGCTAGGTTTAACTCCAAGAACACTTTATTAAGAACATCAACAGACTAATTTCCAACATTCACTTTAAGTTTATTTTTTTTTAAACAGATTTTTTTCGTCAGAGATATAAACATTTTTGTTTTTGTGTTTATTGTTTTTTTCTGTTAAACTATGATACAGTGGGAGTAAAAATCACACGACTGAGTTGCTGCACAACAGCGAAGGAGCTCCCACACGTTTTCCAAACATTTCCCTCTAGATGCGTTCGTCCTGTTTAACTTAAAATTGTGTCCACAGAATGCTTTCCTGCAGGTCCTCACCACTTTTTAAAACGCTCCCCCCCGCCCGACCCCCTTTCTTTCCGTCTCCTCACTCTTTAGACAGCCAACCGCCAGCTTTTGTGAGTACTCTTGCCGCACTGTCCGAGTTAGAAAATGTTGGATCCCGATAAAGTTTGGCTGCTGAGAGTTCCTGGTGGAGTAACTGTAGTCTGATTAGCTGGAAGTCCCCTCCTTGGCTGCGTACAGTGAGCGTAAAGTCTGCACCATTTTGTTAGTCAGCTTGTGCGCGCTCGTCAAGGCGATTTTCTTGTAAATGATGTCCGATTCCTTGATAGTGTCCACCCAAGGCACCAGTTTGCGTCCGTCCCGTTTCTTGGCCTCGGCCCAAGTGCCGGAGTACGAGCCGGCCATCCAGTGCACGCTGTAACCGTTGCTCGTCTTCTGGATAACGCGAGCTATCTGCGGCCGGTCCTTGTACTTGGGGCAACAGATGGCGATGACGTCCATGGCTTCTACCGTTTCATTCATGTGACCTGATGCGTCTGCGGAATCGCCGCCTCTTCTGGATCTCCGTGACGACTAGAGAAGGGGAATAAATAAATAAATAAAAATTGAAGTTAAATATTAATTTAATAAAAATATACTGGACATTTGCTACAATTTGAAATACTTGAAACACCGTCGATGTAATTTGAAGATTTCAGACTTAAATCAAAGGACTTACTCCAGGCATTTTCTCGTCTCCGTCGCTGTCCTCGTCATACGACTCGGCGGCGTTGTTTTTTGGGCTGGAGCCTCCCAGCAGAGCGGTGATGGCTTTGTTTCTGGCGTGAGCGCTAGCCGACGCCTCGCCTTCCTCGTCCTCTTCGTCGGGATCCAAGTGCTCCATCAGTACCTTAAACTGCAGCGCGTGAGGAAGTCAGTACGTTCGAGTCGTTAGCAGTACATCCAGCAACAGCCAGTAAATATACAGTAGAACTCGACTCAACGCAAAATCTCTAATAACATCAAACAAACATTCTCGAGATCTCGGGATCTACGCTGTTCGTTTATCAATGTTGCGACCCAAAAGCATTTTCGCCTTCTAACCTTTCGAATTCATGTTGTGAAATAAAATAAGTCCGGTAGTAAGACGAGAAAGATGAGAAACCGGGTGTGTGTGTGTGTGTGTGAGAGAGAGAGAGAATGAATTAAGGCTTTTACTGTACAATGCGAGTTTTATACAGGAAACACTAATCTTAAATTAAAATATTTTTTACATTTTACTTCTGCACTAGGATTACTTACGTCCAAGTACTGCCTGACGATCCTTCTCTTGACTTCGTAGGTAAGCTCTGCGTTGGACAGACTGTTGGTCAAGAAGTCCAACGTCTGCCGTGGGTTAAAATGCACGTTGGTTTTCCTGTTCACCGCTTTGTCGTACACTTTCGCCGACTCGGTGGGCGAGTATTTCTGGATTTTGCTGCGGAGAAAAGAAACACGGGTTTTAGACCGGCGGTGTAGTTTTACACCAGGATGTAGGACATGCGTTTCGTTTCGGATACCTGTCGGAGAAGCCGTAGAGGTTCTTTAAGTGCTGTTTGAGCACCAACAGGAGCAGGATGCCTTGAGAGGCGTTGGCAAAATCGAGCAGGGGCATGGGGTTGTCCGGCAGACGGTCCATGACTTTGTCCACGTCGTCGGCCTCCAGATCTGACTCCGAATCGGAGTTCACTGCAGCCCGCTTAGACTTCCTGGACCTCCGGACGACCTCGTCGTCTTCCTCGCTGCTGCTGCTGCTTCCCCTGCCGCTCTCAGGAACCTCTTCATGCATGTAGTCCTCGTCTTCTTCCTCAGAGCAGTATTTCTTTTCCCGTTCCTTCTTTTTCTTCTTCTTTTCCCTCTGCCTAGAGTCCTTTAGCAAAGACTAAAAAGGGAGAAAATGAGCATATGAGACAGAGAGAAAGAGAGAGAAAGAGAGAGAGAGAACGAGGTAAAACACACACACACAATAAGCCCAAACAGGAGCTCACCTCTTTGAAGGACTGCAGGAGGTTGCTGCCGGACACCGACAGCGTGATGTCGATGTGATGCATGATGAAGAGCGGCTCCTCCTGGGTTTGGAACGGGAAACACGCCAGGTTGTCGGCGATGAACAGCAGCATGTTCACCTCAGTCTTCTGCAAGGGAACAGACGTAGTTTGGGAGAAAGTTTAGTCGAAGAAACTAGTCAGGCTCAAACTACTTGGTCGTTTGTTCTAATGAACGTCTAACGAATAATCAGATTAGAGGTGCAATTAGATTTCAGAAAATCTAATAAAAGAATTGTTATTATATTTCAACATCGTGCAGCTCTGTTTAAGGAGGTGAAAATCGGTGGCCTCGTCCCGCTGTCCAGAAATTCCAGCTTGAAAAACTAGACTATAAGAAGGGCTTTTATAACGGAGAGGGAACGATCGTTTCAAATGATCCGAAACCCTTCGGAGACAAAATAATCTCAGAGAAATGATTCAACTGAACGTAACAAACGGACTTACCGCGCTGTCGTCAAACAGATTAAGCAGAGAGATGAGGAAGGCTCTCCGGTGCTGCCGGTTTCCCCGCACCATGGTGAAAAGGTGCGAACAGAGCGCCGAGCTAGTCTCGTCATGACGGAAACCCCGGATGATCGTGTTCCGGGACGCCATTATGGCCTGCTGGACTTGGTAGGACATTTTCATCCCTGCCACAGCCTTCATCTGATTTCCACACAAAAGATCAGAGGACAAAGCTCTCAGTATTCTGGTGCTCTGTAGATTATAAACATGATACGCTGAAAGTTACTCACGTGAATAAATCCTGTGTACTTCTTATCGATTTCCACCAGCTGCTGGTCCGCTTTGTTCCTCATTGTGGGCTCGGGATCGGTTCCCATGGCAATCAAATATGGGACGCACTACGTGCAAAAAACCCCCAAAACACTTAGCATCAAAGCTCTGAGAATTATTTACCACTACAGACACAGGTTAAAGTTGTTTCGTGTACCTGTACAGGGTGAATGAGACCCTGGTTGAGTGTCAGAGCGATGACATTGAGGGCAAAGTGACGTACACTGGACTGTGTGTGGAAGAAGGCCTCTAGGACCTGCTTGAGGTACAACTGCATGATGGAGCTGCTCATACCCGACGAGATGTCACCCATCTCCTTCAGGTCCTCCTGCTTGGAGAGCTTCTTCCCTGCAGAGACGGACAGTCAGGGTTAAAAATATAGCTAACGAAACAAGGAGAATTCTGGCTGTGCGACAGACAAAAAAGAACGACAGACAGATACTCACACTCCCGGTCAGCTTCCTGCATTCGCGAGTCCTCTTCCTGCAAGTACGTCTGTAGATTCTTCAGCACCTGGATCTTTAGGTTTACTGATTTCTTTCTGTCGGACAGGAGACCGTTGTACAGAGTCTTTACGTCGGGGACGAACATTAGGCCTGGGTACTGGATGAACAGGAAACCTGGGGAACAAGGAAAGCAAATCTGTTTGAATAAAAAGGACTCGGACTTGGATTGGCAGCACGACAGAGCTGATCTTTGAACCGATCCTTCCAATTAGTAGTGCAAAGCCTTGAGCACAACACCACAGCTGTCGTTAGGTCACAGAATCCAAATAAAAAGAACCGATACTTACCCAAACCAATGATGGCTTTCGTCTGCACCTCCTCATCTTCGTTCTTAGTGAAATACAGAAGCAGTTCCAACACCTTGTCCTTTATGACGACCTGGGAACAACCAATAAAACATCAGTGACTTCTTTAAATAAAAAAAAAAACCTCGTTTGGCCAATACAAGGTTCAAATAGCAGACCTTGTTGTTTCCTTTAAACTCCTCTCGGTCAAAGTCAAAGTGCCTGCAAAGAGCTCCTACGGTAAAAAGAGAACGCAGCAGTGCCGGCTTGTTGGACACTATCACGGTGCTGTTTGAGTCCTCCTGGTGCTGGGTCTTCAGCTTGTTCAGAGCCCCTGAGGACATCAAGTCAATTTTTAACATCTAGCAGCGTCCACTGTATGCTCAACTCCTAGCCGTTCACATTAGCTCGGATAGGTTAGTGCTGTCTTGACTACATTTTTAGGCCATGTTAGCATATTTATTGTATGGACAAAAAAAAAAAAACAAAAAGGCCTGGGTGTGTATCGTAATTGAATTAACACGCATGCCACAGAATCAAGAGTTGACTCTTACCATAGTACCGGTTAAAACAAGCCCAGACAAACTTGTAGTTGTGAGTGACCTTGTTCACTATTGCCCCAAGACAGCTTACACAATGCTGCACAACCTGAGGAGGAAAAAAAACAAACACACACTCATTTACATTACATTTACATTTATTCACTTAGCAGACGCTTTTATCCAAAGCGACTTACAAATGAGAGATACAAGCAAAGTGATATCAAGCAGAGATCAATACAAGTAATGCTACTGTAGAAGACAAGAAATATACCGCACTTACGCCTACAATTATTGCCATGCGAGATGTTTTTCAATCCATGCTTTTCCATCAGAAACAACAACAAAAAAGCAGTGGGAGAGCAGCACAGCTGGACAGAGGTGGGACGAGTACTTTTGGAGTTTAATTCCAGAAATACCTCTGACTCTTCTTCTTCTTCTGGCTTTAATCCCACTAGGTGGGGTCGCCGGTGTGGGTGACTCTTCTCCAGGCCGTTCTATTGCACACATCCCCTCCCGTCTTTCCTACGACCCTTAAATCCTCCTTCACGCAATCCTCCCACCGCTTTCTTGGTCTACCACACCTCCTTTCTCCAACTACTAACTTTCTCACTCTCTTCCCAACGTAGCCTTCATCCCTTCTTACTACGTGACCGAGCCATCTCAGTCTTGTCATTCTCAGCTGCACACCCTTCTCTCCTAGCTTCACTGTAGCCCTTATCTCTTCATTCCTGATTCTGTCCATCCTTGTCTTTCTGAGAGAAAAGCTCAACATTTTCATTTCCGCTACTTCCATTTTCCTTTCCTGGCGTCTTGTCACTGCCACAGTTTCCATCCCGTACAGCATTGCAGGCCTCACCAATTGTCTGGTACAGATTTCCTTTCAACTTTGCTGGCACTCTTCTGTCGCACATGATACCTGTTATCTTCCGCCAAGCACTCCACCCTGCTTGGATCCTTCTTGTTACTTCCCTCTCTACTCCACCATCTGTCTGTACTGTCGAACCCAGGTACCTCTGACCTTATATTTTTATATTATATATATATATATATATATATATATATATATATACACATACACACACACACACACACACACACACTGTGGAACTAACTACACTACCAGTCAATAGTTTAGACACACTCGTACTTTATTATTATTCTAAAATGTGGGGGAATAAAAATAAAGTCATCAAAACTCTGGAATAACACACATGGATCCAAGGGTACACGCTTTTTGCCTAGAATTTCCAGAAATGTATTCTTGGCATTTGCTCAACAAAATTTCTTGAGGAATTCCACCAAGGTGTTTTTTTAAACAGTATTAAAGGAGTTCACACACTTATCGGCTGGCAGGAAGTAAGCACAGGAGCGCTGTCCTTATTAATAAACAAAGAAACCAACAAACAAACACAAGAAACGCGGTCTAGGTTGAACAGGACTATCTGGATCAAACATGGGACTATGGTCTAAGCATTACTTGGGAACAGAGCAGGGACATGAGACCGCTAGTATGCTACACGCATTAGCTACTGCACTAACATACGGAACTATAGCTATACGCGTTAAACACTACGAATGTCACTTAACGATGCAACCGATAACACTGCGCGAAGTGCACAGCCACACGAGGGGTTTAAATAGACAACATAATCACACTAAACATAAACACCTGCTCAAATTAAGCCACACCCTCACACATCCAGCCCAAGTCCAAAACAAGAAGAGAACAAAACCAAAACAATTGTCACGTGACTTCAGCTTCACCACTGATATTTGGACTCGCAGTGTCAGCCCAATGTCTCTTATAAGTTTAACAGCACACTGGATTGATGAGGATTTTACTCTCCAGAGAATCGTTTCACAAGCAACGCAGTTTAAGGGTTCTTCACTGACCAAGTCATAGCAGGTGCGTTTGATGATATGCTTCAGACGTGGGGCATTCCGAAAAGTGTGAAGTACTCGTATCAGTACTCGGTATCGGCGAGTACCCAAATGTAAGTACTTGGTCTGAAAAAAAAGTGCATCCCTAATCACGAGAAACAGTTCAGTCGAGTGTCCACAAACTTTTGAACGGCAGTGTACACACCAATAAAACGACAATTTGTCATTACTGCGCAGTCATCTTTGAACATTAACCGTGGACGTTAAGCCAAGACTAGTTTGTGCATGTATCCTGACTCGTTACTAACCGTCATCCCGTATTTGATGATGAGCTTCATCAGGTCTTCCTCAATGGTGGTGAGAAAGGTCTCGCTGGGATGGTCCATCAGAGGCACCACCAACTCTAAGATTTTAGCTACATTACAAATGACCATGAAATCATTCTGGTTCTGTGAACGGAAGAAAAGCACAGGAGGGGCGTGAAGATTTTCAATTTGGTGCTGTTTTTTTCTCTCTAACCGACCACTAGAGGGCGGCAAAAAAAACCCAGATTTTAAATGTTCAAAACAGCAGGAGAGTTTGATGCTCACGTTGCACTTGGTGGTCAGGTAGGGCTGCATAGTCATGGCGTGTTTCACCATCAGCTGCGCTCGGATCTTGCTGAACAGGTACAGGGTGGTGATGCAGGACACCAATCGGTTTGAATTCACCCCTTTACTCTCACAGTCTGCAGCGTAACAAACATGTCAGCATTCAGAGTCTATCAATCACTAAAACTGACCACTAATTAAACAATTATTGTGTGTGTGTGTGTGTTAGCAGTACCACTGAGCGACTCCTCCTCATATTTGAGGATGTGCTCCACTAGATTGTCGACGAGCTGGACACAGGCTTTCCGGGTTGGCTTGTAGGAGGCGTCTTCCTCGGTCTTCAACAACTGCAATTACATCAGCTCGTACATCAAACTCAGAAACTAGTGTCGCGCACACAAAACCGATCCACTGTACATCATATCACGGTATGAACGACAGAAGACGTCACTCACGTTCTGAAGCAGCTGTTCGAACCAGTCGTAACCAGAATCCCTGCATGCAGACACCTGTCGAGAGAATTCCCCTTATGCTTTACCAGGCATGAACAGAGGCACTGTCTAATAAATCCTACAGGCATTAACAGAGGGAGCGGTACTCGAGTAATAACTGTTCCTCGTGCCAATGCAATACATGCATGATTGAACCTTTAATTAAAGTATTAAACTATTGAAGCCATTTCGCACCGACTTAAGTCTAGCACCAAGAAAGACCGATCCTCCGGAGTTCATTCTTCAATTTTATAACCAGTTACGTTGGCATTTTGGACAAAGACCGCACGGATCAATCGTTTCAGAACGAACAAAGAGCTGTGACGTTCTGACAAACTTCAGCACACAGTACAGTGTCTATCTACTAGTCGAACGTGCCATGTAAACACATGCCGTACAAAACCGACCGAAACAACGCTTTCTAGAAAAGACTACAAAGAGTCCGTGTGTGATACGAGTAAAGTTCAGAGAATAAGGCTAACAACTAAAACTTTAACCAAAATCCTGTACTTATCATCGCCTCAGGAATTTGAGTGCTTAAGTACTTGCTCATTTTCTCGGTACAGAAAACAAACATCCCAAAATAATAAAATAAATGCATGAATGAAGGGGGTTCACTGCGATCAGCTTACCACATCAGTGATATTGATGATCTTCCTGGTCATGGTTTCCTTATCGTGGTTTGGAGTTGGAGTGAACCACAACTTCTGGAATGTTTCATTCACCAGTTTCTGTGGAAAATAAAAATAACGAAATAAAGATGACCAGATGCCAGAACATACACTACCGGTCAAAAGTTTGGACACGTTTGCCTGAAACGTTTCTCATGATCTTAAAAACCTTTTGATCTGAAGGTGTATAATTAAATTGATGAAATCTGTGTCGTAGACAAAAATATAATTCTGCCAACATATTCAATTTTCATAGTCAGTAAGTGTCCAGCGTAGGTGGGAACTCCTTTTACACTGTTCAAAAAGCATCTCAGGGAAAATTCCTCGAGAAATCACTTGAGAAGATGCCAAGAATACATTTCTGGAAATACTTTGAAGATGACGAAATACTAAATTATTTTGGATTTTTTCCCACACAACATAATTCACATAGTTCCATTTGTGTTACTCCAGAGTTTTGATGACTTTATAATTCTTCTAAAATGTGGAAAAAGAAATAAAAATAAATGATGTGTGTATAAACTGACTGGAAGTGTATATTAAATTCTGAGAGCATCCCACGCACTCACGAGGTATACGGAATGAAATATAAACTAAATTAAAATTCGCAGGTAAGAAGGCAGAACGTATACCTTAATGCCTTCTTCGTCGTTGACCCTTCGGATCATCTTCACACACATCTCTGTGATCTTGTTGAAGGTGGGCTGCTCCAGACAGATGTCTCGCAAGATCTTAATCACCCTCTTTCTCACACTGATGCCAGTATCCTGCAAAGAAGAACCTGCGTATGAACATGCACCATTTTCCTACGGCCTGTAGGTGGCAGCAGAGTGTCACGAGAAGAATTTACCCAAGGTGAACTTTCATACTTTAAATGAACTTTAATCTGGAGGGGAAATAATGTGTCATCAGCAGAGCTGTCTTATTGTTCAGGACTGCTGTGGAAGCTATTTGACATGAAAATAAACTATGCTTCGATATAGTCTACATTTATGTGCCGTATACGGTAGTACATGGTAAATGTCTTTGTGATGCAGGATTCTGTAAAACTATTAGCAGACAGCTATAATCACACAGCAAATTAAACTCACGTGCTAACCTATTATCTTTGAGACCTGCAAGTAAAATAGTCAGATTGAGAGACAAAATATTAACGCACCAGGATCCTTTCAATGAGCATGTCGTAGTACTGCTC
This sequence comes from Noturus placidus, assembly GCA_022414735.1. Taxonomy (NCBI): domain Eukaryota; kingdom Metazoa; phylum Chordata; class Actinopteri; order Siluriformes; family Ictaluridae; genus Noturus; species Noturus placidus. Next base: position 848,485 of record JAFFST010054023.1, read on the forward strand.
CGTCAGCTGAGGACGACTCAGCACGAATCGGCCGAGCAGCTCTACAGCGGCCTCCCGCACGCTGGTGGAGTTATCCATCAGTCGACCGTGGACTCCGCGCTGCATGTCCGACTGCGTATGAATAAACAGACAAAGATGTTTAATTCTCGCCAAAATCACACGCATCTGTGTACGCTAATTCACGAGCTGATAAATAAGGACACATTTCTCATGACGAGTTTGTTCCATGGGATACGTTTTAACGCGCTTTCCTTTCTGTATTTTCCTCGTTTGCGAAAACGCACTCACCCGAGCCAGAATGCTGGGATCCACAGCCACCACCTCTGACAGACACTTCATCGCTTTCGTTCTCACAGCAATAGCACTCTCTCCCAGCACTCTCAAGATCTGAGAAACACAAAACAGCAGGAGGCATGTTTTTTTTTGTAGAATGACACACAGAATCCTGAAAACATGTAGGAATCCTTTTTTCTTTCCTGACCAACTTAAAACTTTAAAAAGGTTATCTCTGTATTACACATCACTGTTTCCCCTCATGAATGTAGGCGATGCTTTCTTACCTGCGTTAAATAAATATCAAAGCTCTGTGCAAACGGCCTCATAGAGGCCAAATATCGCACAACTAAACAGGCGTCTTCGTAATCCACAGTGTCAGAGTTCATTCTGAAGAGGAAGATGAAACATTTTATTGAAGATTGAACTCTGATTACATACGCGCACAAACACATAAGGAAAAGTTCTCCCAAGCTTACTTCAACGTGCCAAACTGCGCCGGAGTGGTCCTGATGATCAACCGCAGGAACTGCTTGCGCTTCTCGGCTCTCTGCATGATCTCGCCTGTGGTCTCTATGTCCTTGGCGTGGTGCGCTCCTTCCGCGGTGTCATCTTCCTTCTGGTTCTGAGACTTCATGGCCTTCTCGGTCTCTGTAGTGGTGTCTCTGAACCACTGCGCGATGTAGAACTTCCTCGCAAACTGGCAGGTCACAAGAATGGCGTTAAGTTACAGTCCTTTACAAGAAAAAAAATTTCACTTACAAGCCAGCTTTTTATTTTTCAAATCGGGTTAGCTCGCCTTAAGACTCAACCGGTTACGTAGATTGTTAAGGGTGCTCTAAAAAGATTTGAGATGTGTCTGAATGTAGGACTCACCACAAGAGAGGGGTCGGTCTCCACATTTTCATTCAGGTAATCCAACAGAGCTTTCTGAAGCTGCTGGGTCTCATCGTTGCCGGACACCTGCAGAACCAACACCGCGATAACGATTAATAAGGAACGTACAGAAGAAGGAAAAGATCGAGCAGGTTCGTCGAAGATCAGTATAAATAACAGGTTAACCTCTCTGAGGATGCGGTCTATAGATCTCTGGTCCATTTTGCTAGTAACGGCGTCTTTGCGCAGACGAGCAGCAACCGTTCCCAAGTAGTCCAAAGAGGCAACTCTGAGTGCCATCTCAGTCTGTTTGTTACTGAACTGGTGCACCTGAGCACAAGAGACAAAGTGGTGGTTTGTACCAGTCAAAGAAAGACCGATAAAAATCATACATTTAACATTTATTAGGCAGCTTACAGGGAAAATAATTACGCCAGTCTATTTAGTGTGCTTACTAGATGCATTATTATTATTATTATAAGATTATTATTATTATTATTAACCTGGCTAAAAAGTGGTAGCTAACATAACGAAATAAACGCACGATGAGCTAATTAGCACTTAAGCATTTTTGCACGTTAAAACATTGCAGCAATGAGATTTGGAGTTCTGTCCTCATAATCGCACACAGGAGATATTATTCGAGTCTGGCGCTAGGTGAGTTTCGAGGTGAGTCGCATCGTGACGTGTGAAGTACTTTATTATTATACAAACTTTGAATGTGCAAGAGTCTATAATAGGGATTTTTAAAATTCTTTTTTTCTGGCTGTTAAGCCTACTTGTCCGTAAATCTGCTGGTGCGAAGACAGAACCCACTTACCAGTAACCGGCCGAGGAGACTGAGCAGCAGTTCGGCAGCAGGCCACTCCGGTTTGTTGACTGTCGAGAGAAGGTCCTGCACAAAGTTTTCGAACAAAGGCCGATAGTCCTCCTCTCCCTGTTTGCTGCCACATCTGAAAAAAAGAAAGCGGGGGTTGAAATTAAACAGGTCGGCTGTGCTGGAGCGTCGTGACGACGCCAAAGTGTCCGAGCGCTTACTTTTTGAGGAAAACAGAGAGGAAGTTCTGTGCCGTCCTCATTGCGGTTTCATAAGAGTTTGTGATGAGGACATCGTGGTCCACCTAAAAACAACAGCACAATTCATCGGTTACATTTAGACTGGATAACATCGTTACACTACACTTTATTTGGTCTGTCCGTTTAAAGTGTGTTCGTTCTTACTTTCTTCTCGTACTCGTCATCTGTGTGATCCTTCCCGCTGGGAAGATGCACCACGCACTGGATGAGCTGCAGCACCAGAGCCGTCACCATCTGGATGTACATGGGTTCCCCGTCGACGTCGCTGCTGTTCAACCTGATAATCGGAGCAAATGCGGGTTATCGAATATCAGAAAGGCATAATATGGTCAAATTCATGAAAAGGAAATAATCAGCTGACCTGAAGTTCCTCAAGCTTCTCTTACTGGTTGGAAGCCTGGCAAGAGAGGTGAAGATCTCCTCTAGAATCAGCTGCCTGTGTTTCTCGTAACGGGAGAAGACCTGAGGATGAAAGACACCATCGTTCGAGTTGAAACGTAAAGACTGTGTCCGACGAGGGCATTAAGATGACGAGCTTAAAAGGTGATGAAAACTTACAGCGGTGACCAGCTTAATGGCACAGAGCTGAAGCTCGCTGACATTCTCCACGAAGAACGGCGTGATCCCCATCGAAGAGACCTGAAAGAAGAGGAGGAACCGAGGTTAGCACGGACTTCCTTTTTTTAAAGGACGAAGCGGACGAAGCAGAAGCTCACCTGCAGAATTGTAGTGTCGGTTAGTAGCTGGATCTCCAGCAGCTCCGAGATGTTGCTGACGATGTCGCACACTTTGTTGTAGAGCATCACGATAACCCTTTGCTTGTGTGTGGAACACTTGGCCCGTTTGGCTTTTGAGCTCAACATGCCACCTGGCAAAAAAATAACAAAAACAAACCCCAGAAAGGTGAATCACCAGTATGTTGATGAGAAGAGTAATGATACACTGGCAACTTTTTAATGGCAAAATATCAGTGATGCCACTAGAGGGCAATGTTGGCTTAAATTTGCTAAATAAAAAGAAAAAAGTTATGATAAGAGTTGCCTATAATCTTGTTTTATTGTTTGGTGACAATTTAACAATCACCCATATTATTATCAGTGTGAATGAGACATGAAAAACATCAAATTTCTTGCACGAGATCTCGCCACTGACCTCCGTGTGGGTCCACTCTATAGACGGGGTCATACTGAGGGTATAAGGTGTTCTGCAGATGGAACTTGGTGAACTGCAGCACCCTCTCGATCACGTCCTCGATGTAGACGGCCTTCGGCATGCGTGACGAGGTCATGATGTTCAGAGCCATCAGGCAGGAATCGGCCGATTTGGTCACCCGCTCCATGATGAGGTCGCGCCATAACCGCTCCTCGTCCTCTGCCTCGGTGTCCTAAGGCGTAAACAAGAACAACGCTCTTAACAGTTATGAACTGTCCTGCAGCAGAATTATAAGTGGGACGGCGAAACTATACTTACATGGTTCATGAGTGTGGACAGCTTGGCGCCATCCTGTATGTTTTTCTCCAGAATGCTCAGGACTTTTACTAGCTTGTCGGATGGAATCTGCAAAGCGGAAAAAGACTGGAATTGAAGCGACGTTTGGCAAAATAAAGTGGCTGACAATATACAGGAAGTAGCTCATAACTATCAAGTTAACATCTTGAATAAACACACAATCACTTAGCGTAAGCGCTGCACTCATTGTACGGTTTATACCGACTCTGCTCGTTTAAACGTGTTGCGTGATCAGCATTTATACGTGGGAAATTGTGTCGTGCTGTTGCAGTTAATGTCCGTAATGAGACGGACTGTGACGGGTGCGTTGCCGGTTGTGAGCTGACCGAACACCAAGAAGCAGCGTACCCTGTACGTGATGCCCATTGCTTTGATTTTGGCCGATTCGCTGCCCAACTCCGACAGCTGGTGTTTCCCAAGGAGCAGCTCTTGAGGGATCTCGTCATCGTCTGCGTCTGCGAGAGGAACGCAAGATTTCTGGTATATAAAATCCCGAACTCGCTCGTGCTCTGACATCACAAGTCAAACAATTAAACATTGCACGTTGGCTTTAGCGGTAAACTAATAAAAAGGACAGCGCGGCCGCTGACAGTTACATACTTAACGACGTGAAGTCCACATCCTCCAAGTTTTCTAAAATGTTGTCCACACTTGCCAAGAACCTCTTGAATGTCGAAGAGTCCATCATTTCTGTTTGGGGAGGGAAAAACATTTTATTACAAGTGATATTAATGGTGGAAACGGTATGAAGCTTGCAGCAGCAGCATCCTGGTCGACTTCAAAAACCCGAGAGTACCTTCCGGAGTTAGCTTCGGCTCGTAGGCTTTCCTCTTTTTCTGCTTCTCCTTCATCTTCATCTTTTTGAATACTGATAAGAAAAGAGATGTCTTACAGGATGCTATGCAAACACATTGGAATGGAAAACAAAATAAAAATGCTTTGTGCATGTTACAAACTTACCGTCACTTATGCTGGGAGGAGGAGTCTCGTTCCCGGAGTCATCTGGACTGTGGTCTCGGTATCGGCTGCCCGACCCTCTGCGGCCCTCGTTGAAGCCTCCGCTACGCCTGCGCTCTCCTGAAACCTTTTTGTCCTCGTACTCCCACGTCCGATCCCGTTCCTTCTTCGATCGCTTCGGGGCCGCTACGATAAAAAAAAAAAACAACAAATTAATAAAAATCACAATGCTGAAATCTGGGAAGCCGAATTCTCTCCTCTTTGCTGACCCAAACATGGTTGATGAAGGAATTTATGATCTTTACTCACATTCTGATACGCTTTCATCATCCGAGCTGACCTCGGCATACTTGGGCTTGTCGTTGGCTGTGCTGCGTTTGCGTTTGTTCATCTTCACCCTCTCACAAAGAGGCATGGTGGACTCGATTTCAGCGAGCAGATGAGGAGGAAGCTCCTTGAGCACAGATTCATCAATAGCCCCTTGAAACAGGTTAATAAATAGACTGTTATTCCTTTATTTGAGTCTTTACACAAAACTTTCAATCTAAGTCGGCATATATCTTACCTTTCGAGGACTTCCCATACGAAGGTCTGATTTTGCTGGATTTGGAGCTGGTCGCATGCCTCTCCTTGATGATTTTCTGCACCTCGTCGAGGGAGAGCTTCTGAAGCACCACGACAGGTTTGGACCGTTTGCTGATGTCCTCTACCAGCCCGAGCCTCTCTAGCTTTACCCGCGGCTGGCTCCAAATCTCTCCGGGTCGTCTGGGTTCCGCGTTCCCGTCCTTGTCCCGTTTCAGCTTGGGAATGACAAAGTTCTTCAGCGCACCAGACTTGACGCCTAGAAGGAATTCAGGAAATTCTCCAGCTCTGCTGTCGGGGGGAGGTAGCTTGGAGCCATCAGCACTTTTTCTAGTACCGTCAGTGCTCCGCCTCTCCTCTTTGCTGTTGGGAGATTTGAGGTCGGTGCGGGGTCGACCCGAGTCCGGCCCGCTTCGGCTTTCCTGTTTCACGCGCGGACTGTCAGGCCGAGAGCGGTGCTCGGGAGAGCGCCTGTCTCGGTGATCTCTGGATTCAGACCGGTGTTTACGCTCACGATCTCGGTCTTTGTCTCGGTCTTTATCTCTGTCCTTGTCTCTGTCCCTGTCTCGACCGGGGCGCTCCTGCTCTAACCTGCTGGAGGATTTTGGTGTTTCCGGCCTTCGGATTTTGGAGCCGTCACTGCTGCGCTCCCTGTCCCGCTCCCTTTCTTTGTGTTTTTCCTCTTTGTGGCCGTCCCGGGAAAGTTCCGAACGGCCGTCTTTTCGGGGGGTCTCGGGACGGATTTTGTCAGGCTTTCCATCGTGCCTGTGCTTCGACGGGTCTGGCCGCTTGTCCGAGCCCTGCACCTTTCCTGAGGAGTCGCGCCGGCTGTCCTGCTTGTGTTTCGGCGTCTCGGGGTGGCCATCTGAAGCCGTTTTCTGCTGCTTTATAACCTCAGGTCGTCCGTCAGCCGCCCTCTGCAACTCCTCGTCCGTTTTTGACTTGAGTCGCAGTACCCCGGCCGAGTCCGAGCCGTCCTCGGCCCAACGCTGGGCCTCCTGGGCAGGCACAGGGCATTCGAGCTGCCCCTCGGCTCTTCCTGCCTGCTGCAGGTCTATGCTGACCATAAGTGCTGGACGATTAGCCCCGTTGCTGGCAGCACTAGCCTCCTGAGGAGTTGGTTTGTTCCCTGCACTGCCCCCACCGCCTACGCCAGGGCCTCCGGCAGTACCAGCAGCACCGGGCTCCTGAGGGTAAGAGTCCTGTTTCCGCTTCTTCAGGGGTTTGTCTAAACAAAGCAAAACAAATCATTCAAACATGTAAGAAGGAACCGTATTCCTGGATTCAGTTCGACTTTATAAATCAAGCAAATAATTACTGCTAACAATCAGGAAAACCGCTCTACCTTTATCCTGAACCTCCTTAGAGCAGCGCTCCCGTTCAATTGCCGATTCGCGTTCTATCCTTTCAATCTCGGCCAAGGCGTCCAACTCAGCCTCGTCATAGGGTGTCCCGCTGACTGCTCCAGGCTGTTTGGCAGCGAGCGCCCCCGTGTTCTGCAGCACCGGGACCTGCTGGTACCCCGATTGTTCCCGAAAGCTGTTGCAGGGCAGATCGTTCTCGGTGTCTGAGCCTTGCTCCATGCCGCCGGACATGAGCTCACCGGCCTGCTCAGCCTCCGCTGATTTGACCCGCGACAGCTTCAGCGTCAGCTTGGTGGAGTCTTTGGAGGGCGAGCTGACTATGTCGTACATGGCGCCTTTCTCACCCTCCTCCTTGATCATTTTCTTCTGCTTTTTCTTACGCTCAGGCGAGTCCATGAGGAGGTCAGGAGCACCGTCTCGCGGTGAGGTGTATGGGGGCGGGGACTGGAGGATCAGAGGCGGCCTTGATCCAACTAGAAGCAAAAACAGTTGCATGTATATTGACAGGCACCTTTTAAAGCATCAGGATTACTTTAGGTTCACCCAAATAAGTGATTCTATTCCCAGTCCGACTGTACAGCAACAGTTACCCGATTTCCCACTACAAACATGCAATTATCCGTCAACACTGGCTTTCAAATGGGAGGGGACTTTTTTTGCAAATCCAATTTGATCAAAAAGACTTTCTGCAGTCTTTTTACTTTTAAGCACAAGACTACTCAGATGGGTGCGTATAATTTATTATAAACGCAACAGAAAATAATTTGACTACGATGCGATATTTCTTGCAAGTGGTTTGTATGTACCTTTTGGGGTCCCTTCGCTTCCAGCAGGCGAGCACACGGATTGGGGCGATCGGAGAGGGAAGGAGGCGTTTCTAATAGAAGGATCGCTCTCCTAGAAGAAAAGGCGGGAAAAAAACAAAGAAAAGTATCATTCCATAAATGTGGAGTCATAATCTTCGTTTCCTGTGCAGTGTAATCTTTTTAATTCACACTGCTCACGACTCATTACTCACTCACTCATTGAATAAAGAGGTTTGTTGATGCACTCTTGCAACACACACACACACACACTGCAGCCTTTGCTACCGAAGGTGCAAACATGTGATGCCTTAATAAAATCGGGAACAGCCTGGCTGGTGAGGTTAAAAATAAATAAATAAATAAATAAAAATGTTTGACCAAGGAGGCATGTTGATAGAAAGAGACACCCTTGGGAAGTGCATAAAGAATGTGGTGCATCTGCGCACCTCATTTCCCAGTCTGTGGACTATGTTCATGTACTCTTCATTGGAGCAATGCCGTGCGTTGTGATTGGCTGAGTTACTTGACATTTGCCCGGAGACCTTGTTGTCGTGGATGTTTCTCATACCAGGCACCATGGGACTAGCCACAGAGACTGAAAAAAAAAATTGACAATAAAAATGAATAAACTTTTAGATAAAAGTTGGCAAACTGGTGTTGTGAGAAACACAAAGATTAATCTTACAGCAGCGTTAAAATTACAATTCAGACGCGATTCTTAAACAGCGACATGTGAACTCACCTTGGATCTGTTGATGCTGAGAGTAGGCGGGTGGATGAGGGTACTGCATGTAACCGGCAGGGCTCTGAGGGGCATACGGGCTGGGCACAGGGCTGTTTTGCTGGGGTATGAACCGGGCCCCGGAGCCCGTCTGAGGCTGAACAAAGCGACTACATGCACAGAAAAGAACTTGTCAGCATGCACTAGGTGTTTGCAAGTAAATTCCATTGAAAATTGCATCTTTTAAGAAACAAAATACACCTTGCAGAATACCTAGGAGGGCTGGGAGTAACAGGGGTTTGCTGGTAGTTTGTGGATGCCGGGCTGCCATGCATGGAATTTTGAGGCATCTTGTATGGCGGCATCATTGGCTGTTGCATTATACCTTCAATTACCAAAAAAAAAAAAACAAACGATAATCTATTATACAGAACGTCATAAGAAGTGTAATTTAACCACCAGGTTAGTTTTACCAGCAAAATTAGTATACATAGCGTTTATCGTATGCAAGAAACAGAGCAATTCGTCATTAGTCAGTCTAATTTTAGGATGTAGCGAAAGGTCATTCGTGTCATTCCGTCGAGCGGGTTTGTGTGGTGTGAAGCACCACAGGTTACAACACAAAGTTTAACAACATGACAGACAGACAAGTTTAGGGGGTTTTAGGACAAGGACATGAAATATGTTAGAATGTACATCGGTGTACAATTCACACATTGCTTATTGATTTGTTGTTGAAGACAACAAGAGAACACAAGGAGCACAGAGCTGCACGGGCGCGCTACAACAGAGACGTCTCCGTGGATCGGAAACGCCTTGTTGGGCCTTCGCTTAAGGTAATAGGTAGGTCTGATGATGAGTGTTCCACTTATGAGTCATTCTCGTTCGACCTTTTCGTCAGCGGATCAGAGTAGCAAGGGTTAATAACAGTATGATTGTAAAATTAAATAAAACAAAACACTTTCAGGTGTCCAAAGTTTGCTTCTTCAGCGTTGCACTGGACCAAACAAGTCGAATGTTTCTAGCATGTGAGAGAATCTTACAATTACCACGCATACCAGCGTTGTGCAAACTGCACGGCTAAATCGACCCTGCATCAAGATGTTAAATGACCTCATGCTACCTTTTGTGGTTTCTGAACATGTGTGATGATAATCTATAAAACAGGACATCTTAAAGTGAATTATATACTCAAAACATCGTCTGTTATCACTCTGTACGAGGAGGCGTGGTCCAGAGATGGAACTGGAATTACGTGCCCACCTAAACTGTTTATGTACAAAATGGTCTTGCTGAACCATGCACGTGGTATACTAAAAATCAAGCAACCGTGACCACATCACTATTAATAGTTGATCATTGCTGCACGAAAGCCCACGGTTCAGACTTCTGATCTGAGAAACTTTTAAAGACAGATGGAGCTATCAAAGGCTCGGCTGCGGAAGGCTGCCAGAGCCGCGCCAGGCCTCGCGCTGTGCTCCGTTGGGTTCGGAGTCAAGGGCAATGTCTCCATGTCTTCTCCTTACCGCCCTGAACCCCGAATCGGGTGGGCATACTTTTCTCCCTGAAGATGTTGGGGTTCCTGGACAGCACCGTCTGCAGCAGCACCGGCATGTCGCCCTCCGGGTCATCGCTGCCCAGGTTGTCCTTCAGCTCTCTGCCATGAAGAGCGACATGGTGAGTGAGTGAATGGAACGGTTCATTCGGTCATACAGTAGAAAAGGCATAGAAAAAATGTATGGCCCTGACTTTACTGCTCTATTTTCTCTCCATTTAAAAAATACAAATAAATCTATACACACACACATATATATATAATAT
>JAFFST010054023.1:858737-871105 GCA_022414735.1 Noturus placidus
GTATATATGTGTGTGTATATATATATATATATATATATATATATACACACACACACACACACACACACACATACATATACACACACACACAACTCTTTTATAGCCTACAAGAATACGAATTCTAGAATTTCTTTGGTGAGCCAGATTAAAACATTTATTGGGCTAGTTCCAAGCCCACGAACTGTTATTTCAGACACCTCTAGTGTATTTCATATTTATAAAACAATAAATAAATAACGGTGGTTGGTAATTAGCAAAAACTTGTCCAAGGCTGGCGTCACTTTCAGCAATCGTGTAAATATTTTTTTCAAAATTATTAGTTAATAGCTGCTGTTTGCTCATTTCGATGTTACAACTTTATACAGTCTTTAGACCGATCAAATTTAATCTAAAAAGAAGTTCATGAAAGACAGCTCTCCAATCCAAAGCCCTAGAAGGTTTGGGGTGAGCAGTGCTTTCGCTCTGCCCACAGGCGAATTGGAAACTTCGCCGTATATTTCCATGTTAGGATCGCTCCAAAAGCAGAAGACGCCCAAAACAAAAGCACCACATGCAATCATGGCAGGTGTAAAGAAAAAAATATATATAATAAACTTTTTTTAAAGAGGTTGAGACAGCAGAGATACGCACATGTGCTCGGTGGAGACCTGGTTAAGGCTGTGGACCAGCTGGGAGACAAGGTTGTCATCCCTGCGGGCCAAGAGACAGTTGACCTCCTCGGCGATCCTCCCATTGTACAGCAGGCTCTTAGTGGTGGTGGCAGGGAGAGGGGAAGGCAAGGGCAGCTGGTTTAACACTGCAAAAAAAAAAAACAAACAAACAAGAGAGATACTTTCTTCAACATGGATTCCCACATTGCCTGGTTTAAAATAAAAATGCACAAAAAAAACAAAAATAGGCAAACAGGGTTTTTTTTTTTTAGCGGATCAGATACATGCTGAAAAATGCGATGCTTTTAATTTTAGATATATATATTAAGTGTATTGGCGTTTTGCCTTAGGTAAGTAGCTGTTAAAATAAGCTCGAACAGTAGCCAAGCAGGTGGCTGAGCAGCACGCTGGCACCAAATAAATAAACCCAAACACTTTTGTTTCGATGCCAGCATGAAGTGAAAAACGTGATTCAGGAAAGATGGCTGTCCTAGAAGGACAAACGTCTGCACTCTGGTTTTGGAAGTGATTTTACTTGGATCACATAGGTTCGTATTGAAAAATGTGAAGGATGCCATCTTACGCTGTCCGACAACACAATTTTGAGTAAAAGTAGCCACGCGATTTTAACACCAGCAAAAGCTTTAGAAAGAATGATGGAAAGGAGCAGAGACACACGAGCAAGCCCCTCATCAGTTTTATTCCACTGACTGTCCTAGCAGACATTTTCAAGTGTGTGAGCGCAGACAGTGCTGGGTTGTTTTTTTTTGTTTTGAATTGATACGGTAGTAGAAATACATCACATCTACTGAAGTATTCATAAAGTTGCCAGTGTTATACTTGTTTAAACGCATTTTAATTTATCTTGTAGCCAAACCTAAAAATAAATAAATAAAATGGATTATTCACGTTACGCCACAATTAAATTGCACTCATTTGATTTTAAAAGAACGAAACCATTATTAAAATAAAAGCCTAATAATAAACAATAATAACCAGTCAATAATAACAACAGCAGCTTAATAATAATAATAATAATTATAGCATTGATTCATTACTCTTCAGTAAGCCTATGCCGGAAAGATGAGACATCAGTACACTGCAGGGAACCATTGAAGAGAAATTTAGACTAGCCAATCCACACATCATGTTTTGGGACGTGGGAGGAAACCCAGAGGACACCCACACAGAGATGGAGAGACTCCACACAGACGGTAATCCGAGATCAAGATGACACCAGGGAGCTGAGAAGCAATAACACTACCCAGACTGCCACAAGTAGATGAAGAAGAAGAAGAGTGGTGTACATGGTGTCGTTCAAACTTCTATTCATTATAACTGATTAATCTGCCGAGAGCAGAAGACAACTAACTCTCTCTTCCAATCTACACTGTATAAAACTAATCTATGCTGTATGTGACGACTTCTGTGAATGGAGCTACACATCCAGAAGGATGTAATAAAACGCTAATCGTCATGAGGTCCTCACTTGATTAAAGCGTCCCTCTGTTTCTGTTACATTTCCTTTATAGAAGGAAGAGAGCACGTCGGTTGAATTTTTCGTGTCCCACCAGCTCACATAGTTTACAAATCCACAAGCTTAAAAATTGCCGAAATGGGAAGGAGTTATTTTTTACCGCTGCGGGAACTTCATCAGAATCTCGTCAACTTAGTCACACGATCACGAAGATTGTCGGGACACGAGACCGGTAATTACACGTTAATTACTATTACACTGGCGTACTTGTTGAGGTGTCCTGGGCTCTAAGTGGCTGTTCAAGTCTGGTCGAAACAAACATGTCTAAACATCGTCCTCGTCAGAAAGAGAGTGACTTGAGAAAATGCCATGTTACCGGTGGTACAATTCTAGACCTCAGAATTTCCTGAACCGTTTGCCAACGTAACGCCGCTTCGTAAATGTATGGCTTGACGGAAAGGCGTTCACCATGTAAGCAGGGTGGGCGACACGCCTAAAATAATGGATGATGATTCTCAAAAGACGTTTCTGCGATGCGATACGCTACGTACGATGATATAGATGGGTTTGCTAAAAAGACTAAATAAATTGCCAGTAAAGTAGTAGCATTGCGTTAAAAAAAAGGTTGATCCTTGGTATTTAAATGTCTACAAAAATTCTTTAATTTCTATAAAAAGAAAGCTTAAGTAGATAATCAAATCAGCTGCTTCATGTCAATTCGTAAGGTCTTTTTTTACCAAAAAATTTTTTTTTATAAAAAAAGATAACTCACAATAGCTCAGAAAAGTGTCATGACATCTATCTATATATTTATTTCCTTTTTGTTTGCTTAATTATAAGAGATCAAACGGTAGCAAAAACTATTTTCCATGCATGTTGAATTGAACCCATGATCAATCACCTCAGATTCTTCTCCCAGAATTCTTTTCCCAGTAACACCTCAAGGTGTGTGATGCATTGTTGTCGTTATTTTTTTTCTACAACAGCTTAGTGTCTGGCAAGTTGCTACAGCTGAACCACTCAGTGTCTTTTGCGAGAAAGACAGAGAGAAGGAAACGCTTCTGCCGTTCATGCCAGGACATCGGCGCTGTCTCTGCAACTCTGAAGCCAACTTCAGGAATCCCCTGGCATGGACGGCAGAAGGGCACACCTCCACATCACAAGCAGTGTGTATTTTACCGGCGGGAGCCTACAAGATGAAATTAAATTAAAACAGCTTTATATAATCGCTGCACATGACTGAAGCCTTTTCTTCGTCTCGACTCTCGTGCTTTAATGACGAACCAGCACCGACAAAAGGATCAGAACGCCTTTGTGTAGGAATTTTTAACATGTATTCACTATCCAAAGCAACAAGATCCAGGCGAACACAAGCAGGACTGCTAGAGAGTAAAAAAAATTCCATGATGTTAAAAGAGACTTCAATAACATGTGTAACGTGGGAGTGTGTTACTTACAGTCAGTGAGGCTAGCAATCCCAGCAAGAGTGGTAATGGGAACATGAGGCATATCCCCATTCATGCTGAAGATGGGGGTGGGGGGGTCGTGTTGATGTGCAGGATGCTCAGTGTCGCTGCTCTCCGACCAGCCTTCACATCTCCCTTCTGCTGAAAGAAAAAGAAAAGCGGAATGAGCGAACACAACAAACTCGACGCCATCGATTAGGGACACGCAAAGAAGAAACGGCGTCACTTTACACAGTTATTATTATTAAATCGTCTCTCGGTTTCAGAAAGTGTGACATAGCAAACGAGGAGTACTTGAAACCTCATCCTGCATTACATCGACTGGGATGTCATCTGGGAGTCATCCTATTAGAGACAAAAATAAATAAATAAATGCAAAAAAAATCGAATGCTTCGACTCCTTTGAGTCAAACGATTTCTCAGCACCGATTTAATTTGGAGAATTACTGAGAAAATATGTAGCATGGTGTTAATTTATTCGAGCTGGATCTACAGTACATGTAGACTTGAAACACTGTGCATCAGCTTATATACGGTCCAGTACCCTGCGGATACACCTCATGGTCTTCTGTGGTTCTCCCGTGGGTCACAGGATCCACTTGGGGTGAAGAAAATTTTATAAATTGTACCTAAACAAAAAAGCAAGACCTGATCTTAAGAGCAGCGGTGGTTTAGTGGTTAAGGCTCTAATGGGTTATTGATCGGAAGGTTGGGGGTTCAAGCCCCAGCAGTGCCAAGCTGCCACTGTTGGGCCCTTGAGCAAGGACCTTAACCCTCTCTGCGCCAGGGGGCGCTGTATCATGGCTGACCCTGCCCTCTGACCCCAGCTTCCTAACATGCTGGGATATGCGAAGAAAAGAATTTCATTGTGCATATGTGCAATAAAGACTCATTATCATTGTTATGATCGTTATCTTACCTGTCAGCATCTAAGATGCCTACATTGTTTAACAGGTTTTGCAGATTAATCGGCACTGCCGTTACTGGAAAAAAAAAACCCACACAGATAGTTTTCCCGGTTGCGTCAGTCGCAAGAGCGGCTGAGAAGGATCTGGTATCCATATACAGTATGAGAGAGGCCCATAGAAGTGAAATAGTACTTTAATTTGAGTGTTCTGTCTTCATTAAATTTTTAAAACTATCGGGTTGATTAATCGGTTATCGGCAGGTACGTACCGCCCGACTTGGCTATCGCTGGCGGAAAAATCCACCATCTGTCGACCTCTATTAAATAGTGTCCTAAAAATAAAATACTCGAAAATATATGCATCCTGATACATAACAGTATTTCAAGGGAGGAAAAGAGGGGGAAAAAAAAACAACAGTGCACATCAACCAATAATATCAAATGATAAACAATCCAACAGGTTAAATGGATCACTGAGAAGTGCTGTACAAATCTGTCCCAAAGCACTGATATTCACACCGATCGATGAACCATAAAAACATGCAATAAAAAAAAAAAAAGTGAAGTAAAGTAAGGAGAAGTAAATCTAAGACCTGGCTACAGCATGCCTGCACTTCAGGCGGTCTCCTGCCCGTCGCTTCGGACAAGCATCGAGGGCTACCCGTTTTTCAGTTGCCTTAGCGTCACATTGGAATCTCAGTGAGAAAACGTCAAGGCCGAGCAACTAGAAACATCAAGAATGCAGTTTTGCTGAACCAACACTCACGACACAAGCAATTCACTTGTTTAATCGCAGCTCAACTTGTGTCACGTCGTCCACCGCCGTATGCAAAAACAGCCCTAAAAACATATAGCTCGATTCACTGATGCATCATATAATCGAAATTAGTACAGACCTGATTCACTTACAAAACATGACACGACACGCAAAATTTATCTGTTTACATCTGCAATGAAACTAGAGTCAATACACATTAAAAGATACAGCCAAAGCAAAAGGTGAACCCTGGACTAAGAGAGCTAGTGACCTACATAACCGACATAAGAAGACACATCACATGACAACTTTGCAGCAGTCCACAAAATAAGTCTAGCTTACAAAACAGGAGGGAAAAGCAGTACACGGGTGCCAAGTGTGCATGGTGTGCACTAATAAGTAAAGCTGTGCTGTCGGATATAGGCTTCATATGCATCCTGAACACTGTGATAGGGGGTTCATCTGTCTGTGGCAGAGTGTGATGTGAAAACTGTCAGCAAAGAGAACACCAGGGTCATCACACATCACAGGTGTCAATCACGTGGCGTATACGTGCCAGAACCTTTCAGGGGACGTTTAATGCTCTAGAACATTGGATACACCTTTCTAATGTCAACTTAAAAGAAATTCAATATAACAAGTTACGTTTCAATGTAATTATCCAGCTGAATGTCATCACAGCGCACACGATTAATGTCTAGCTAAACTGGAAATCGGATCATTTATGCAGTAGTGTGTGTATATAAGGTTTTACGGTAACCACCAGGCATTTGGTTGGGGGGAAGGGGGGTCTGTTGTAGTATGTTTATAAACTTTTCTAGTGTATACCTCTTACATAAAACAGATTACTGTAAACCCTCGTATACACGTGCATTCCGGTTTCTACCGCAAAAGGTCTGAAAGCAGCGTCTTCCCCAACTGGCTCATCTACATTGTATATTGTGAAAAAACACTATTTTCTTTTTGTTTGCAGAACACTACTTGAATTGGAGAGACTGCAGCTACATGAAACAAGTTAACTTTTTAGCTGTACTTGTGTTTGACACACATGAATCGAAGAAGGCTTCGGCCAAATGTCACGTGATGCGTCTTGGCCTAAATCTGCAGAAAACCCGTGGTAATCTTAAAAAGCCGAAAGCTCCTGCGAATTTGCGAGATTTTTTTGCAAAATCCTGGATGGGCCGAATAATAGCGTTTGTTTCATATTCATTAACTCTAAATGTTATACGTTTACTGGACAAAAACGTCAAGAGTGTCATTTCTTTCGAACAAGAACATCTAGACGGCGGATTAACGAGAGCTGCTGGGAGGGGGCGGGGCTTCCAGGGGGTGTTGGTTAATATCAGAGCATTCAAAATACGTCAATCATTCCAGATTGTTATACTGATTGGCTCGTCTGCTATTTTAAAAAGAAGACTACCCCTTTTTGCTTATTTTTTGAGGGATAGCACGGATTTTACTCTGATGTTCAAACGTGAACCAACACACACACACAAAAAAAAAAACACTATTTGGCAGAGAACAGTTCTTGCTCACCTGCCTTTATATACAAAGCTGCCTTCAACCTCTCGGCATATCCTCTGAGGAGCTTTTGAATCCGCTCCGTTCTAACATACGCCGCTCATTCTCCGACTCAACTGCTCTAACTCCACACGACTGAATATGTCTTTGACAAATCTTTTAAAACCCTACCAAATGCCACGAACTGCCGCCTTCTAATAAAATCTGAAGGCTGAAATGTTCATGAGGAAAGAAAATGTCTTTTCTGCTGGCTTTGCCTCAACTTTTCGTCCTGTTGCAACGTTTCGCTTTTTAACATCCTGGAATTCAGGTTATTCCATGCCAGGCAAAATACTACTGCACGCATTTAAATGACGTGCATATTGTTGAATTGTTTGAGAACCCCTGCTGTCTATAAAATAACTAAATAAATAACTCATAGGGGATGCTAAATTTTGCACTCAAATGTGTTGCAAATAAATAAAGGTACTTCTTGTAAGTGGTGTGGCACCATGAAGGTGTAGGCCTTCTTTGCACCTTTATGTGATATCTTTTACCTGGAAAAGTGTGTATGGTGTGTGTACTTAGCTATAGAAAGGTTCATAAGGGCTACTTATGTACCATAAAGACTAAAGAGCTGCAATTTACAAATTTATGACGAATGCAAGAAATTAATATTAAATGTAAAAAGACATGCTAAACGTACAAAAGATTTTGTAGTACCACACCAGACCGAATTTGGAGCAAAGACGAAAAGTGGTAGAGGTGTTTCAGAGCCTCGACAATGTCGTAGTTTTGTGTGTTAACTTTTTTTTTAAATCATGGGAACAATGTGAGTAGATACATAACTAATGATCGATTGCACCATTCGAGAGCCAAAAGAATCCGAAAGTCAGATCTCTCTCATTCATGAATCTATTGCTTTAAGGGGTGGGGATCAAATAAATAAACAGGAGATCTCAGATTACAGATAACGACCCCCCCCCCCCAAGCGACCTCCAGCAGAACCACACTGATCAGGGAGGGAGGGAGAAGCAGATAGAGTACAGGGAGTGAAAAACACACACACACAGAGGGAGAGAGAGGGAGACACTCAGACCGAGAAAGGGAGAAGGAAACGGAGACAGAGGAGACCGCCAGACAGGGGGACCGAGACGAGGGAGACCGCCAGACAGGGGGACCGAGACAAGGGAGACCGCCAGACAGGGAGACCGAGACGAGGGAGACCGACAGAAAGGGAGACCGAGATGAGGGAGACCGAGACGAGGGAGACCGACAGAAAGGGAGACCGACAGACAGGGAGACCGAGACGAGGGAGACCGACAGACAGGGAGACCGAGACGAGGGAGACCGAGACGAGGGAGACCGAGACGAGGGAGACCGACAGACAGGGAGACCTTCAGAAAGGGAGACCGACAGAGGGACGGTGAAGTAGATCAACAGGTAGAGACCGTGAGAGAAAGAGAGAGAGGCCAACAGAGAGAGAGAGAGGCCGACAGGGAAAGAGAGAGAGAGAGCGGGAGAGGCCGACAGAGAGAGAGAGAGCGGGAGAGGCCGACAGGGAGGGAGAGAGCGGGAGAGGCCGACAGGGAGGGAGAGAGCGGGAGAGGCCGACAGGGAGAGAAAGAGAGAGGGAGAAGCCGACAGGGAGAGAAAGAGAGAGGGAGAGATAGGCCGCTAGGCAGAGATAGGCCGACTGGGAGAGAGAGAGAGGGAGAGGCTGACCAGGAGGGAGAGATAGGCCGACAGGGAAAGAGAGAGCGAGAGAGGCCGTCAGGGAGAGAAAGAGAGAGGGAGAGGCCAACAGGGAGAGAGAGGGAGAGGCCAACAGGGAGAGAGCGAGAGAGAGCGAGCGAGAGACAGGCCGACAGGAGAGAGAGAGCGAGCGAGAGACGGTCGACAGGAGAGAGAGAGAGCGAGAGAGAGACAGGTCGACAGGAGGGAGAGAGAGAGAGCCAGCGAGAGACAGGCCGACAGGAGGGAGAGAGAGCCAGCGAGAGACAGGCCGACAGGAGGGAGAGAGAGAGAGCCAGCGAGAGACAGGCCGACAGGAGAGAGGGGAAGAGAGCCAGCGAGAGACAGGCCGACAGGAGAGGGAGAGAAAGAGAGCGAGAGAGACAGGCCGAGAGGAGAGGGAGAGAAAGAGAGCGGGAGAGGCCGACAGGGAGAGAGAGAGAGAGGGAGAAGCCGACAGGTAGAAAAAGAGAGAGGGAGAGATAGGTCGACTGGGAGAGAGAGAGAGGGAGAGGCCGACCAGGAGGGAGAGATAGGCCGACAGGGAAAGAGAGAGCGAGAGAGGCCGTCAGGGAGAGAAAGAGAGAGGGAGAGGCCAACAGGGAGAGAGCGAGAGAGAGCGAGCGAGAGACAGGCCGACAGGAGAGAGAGAGCGAGCGAGAGACAGGTCGACAGGAGAGAGAGAGAGCGAGAGAGAGACAGGTCGACAGGAGAGAGAGAGAGAGAGATAGGCCGACAGGGAAAGAGAGAGCGAGAGAGGCCATCAGGGAGAGAGAGAGAGAGTGAGAGGCCGACCAGGAGGGAGAGATAGGACGACAGGGAAAGAGGGAGGGAGGGAGAGGCCAACAAGGAGAGAAAGAGAGAGCGCGAGAGACGGGCCGACAGGAGAGAGAGAGCGCGAGAGACAGGTCGACAGGAGAGAGAGAGAGCGAGAGAGAGACAGGTCGACAGGAGAGAGAGTCAGCGAGAGACAGGCCGACAGGAGGGAGAGAGAGAGAGCCAGCGAGAGACAGGCCGACAGGAGGGAGAGAGAGAGAGCCAGCGAGAGACAGGCCGACAGGAGAGAGGGGAAGAGAGCCAGCGAGAGACAGGCCGACAGGAGAGGGAGAGAAAGAGAGCGAGAGAGACAGGCCGAGAGGAGAGGGAGAGAAAGAGAGCGGGAGAGGCCGAGAGGAGAGGGAGAAAAAGAGAGCGGGAGAGGCCGACAGGGAGAGAGAGAGAGAGAGGGAGACATAGGTCGACTGGGAGAGAGAGAGAGGGAGAGGCCGACAGGGAAAGAGAGAGCGAGATAGGCCATCAGGGAGAAAGAGAGAGCGAGATAGGCCATCAGGGAGAGAGAGAGAGCGAGAGAGGCCATCAGGGAGAGAGAGAGAGGGTGAGAGGCCGACCAGGAGGGAGAGATAGGACGACAGGGAAAGAGGGAGGGAGAGGCAAACAAGGAGAGAAAGAGAGAGCACGAGAGACGGGCCGACAGGAGAGAGAGAGCGCGAGAGACGGGCCGACAGGAGAGAGAGAGCGTGAGAGACAGTCCGACAGGAGAGAGAGCGCGCGAGAGACAGTCCGACAGGAGAGGGAGAGAGAGAGAGCGCGAGAGACAGGCCGACAAGAGAGGAAGAGAGAGAGAGAGAGAGCATGAGAGACAGCCCGACAGGAGAGAGAGCGCGCGAGAGACAGTCCAACAGGAGAGGGAGAGAGAGCGCGAGAGACAGGCCGACAGGAGAGGGAGAGAGCGCGAGAGACAGGCCGACAGGAGAGAGAGAGAGACAGGCTGACAGGAGAGAGAGAGAGAGCGCGAGAGACAGCCCGACAGGAGAGAGAGCGCGCGAGAGACAGTCCGACAGGAGAGGGAGAGAGAGAGAGCGCGAGAGACAGTCCGACAGGAGAGGGAGAGAGAGAGAGAGCGAGAGACAGGCCGACAGGAGAGAGAGACAGGCCGACCGGAGAGAGAGAGAGAGCGCGAGAGACAGGCCGACAGGAGAGAGAGCGCGCGAGAGACAGTCCGACAGGAGAGGGAGAGCGCGAGAGACAGGCCGACAGGAGAGAGAGAGAGAGCGCGAGAGACAGCCCGACAGGAGAGAGAGAGAGAGCGCGAGAGACAGCCCGACAGGAGAGAGAGCGTGCGAGAGACAGCCCGACAGGAGAGGGAGAGAAAGAGCGCGAGAGACAGTCCGACAGGAGAGGGAGAAAAAAAGCGCGAGAGACAGTCCGACAGGAGAGGGAGAGTGAGAGAGCGCGAGAGACAGGCCGACAGGAGAGAGAGAGAGAGCGCGAGAGACAGGCCGACAGGAGAGACAGAGAGAGAGTGCGAGAGACAGGCCGACAGGAGAGACAGAGAGAGAGTGTGAGAGACAGGCCGACAGGAGAGAGCGAGACAGGCCCGACAGGAGAGACAGAGAAAGAGTGCCGACAGGAGAGAGAGAGAGAGAGCGCGCGAGAGACAGGCCGACAGGAGAGAGAGAGAGAGCGCGAGAGACAGGCCGACAGGAGAGAGAGCGCGCGAGAGACAGTCCGACAGGAGAGGGAGAGCGCGAGAGACAGGCCGACAGGAGAGAGAGAGAGAGAGAGCGCGAGAGACAGTCCGACAGGAGAGGGAGAGAGAGAGAGAGCGAGAGACAGGCCGACAGGAGAGGGAGAGAGCGCGAGAGAGAGGCCGACAGGAGAGAGAGCGCGCGAGAGACAGGCCGACAGGAGAGAGAGCGCGCGAGAGACAGTCTGACAGGAGAGGGAGAGCGCGAGAGACAGGCCGACAGGAGAGAGAGCGTGCGAGAGACAGTCCGACAGGAGAGAGAGAGAGAGAGAGTGCGAGAGACAGCCCGACAGGAGAGAGAGCGTGCGAGAGACAGTCCGACAGGAGAGGGAGAGAGAGAGAGCGCGAGAGACAGGCCGACAGGAGAGGGAGAGAGAGAGAGCGCGAGAGACAGGCCGACAGGAGAGAGAGACAGGCCGACCGGAGAGAGAGAGAGAGCGCGAGAGACAGGCCGACAGGAGAGAGAGCGCGCGAGAGACAGTCTGACAGGAGAGGGAGAGCGCGAGAGACAGGCCGACAGGAGAGAGAGAGAGAGAGCGCGAGAGACAGCCCGACAGGAGAGAGAGCGTGCGAGAGACAGTCCGACAGGAGAGGGAGAGAGCGCGAGAGACAGGCCGACAGGAGAGGGAGAGAGCGCGAGAGACAGGCCGACAAGAGAGGGAGAGAGAGAGAGAGAGAGAGCATGAGAGAAAGCCCGACAGGAGAGAGAGCGCGAGAGACAGGCGGACAGGAGAGAGCGCGAGAGACAGGCCGACAGGAGAGAGCGCGAGAGACAGGCCGACAGGAGAGAGCGCGAGAGACAGGCCGACAGGAGAGAGAGAGAGAGAGAGAGCGCGAGAGACAGCCCGACAGGAGAGAGAGCGTGCGAGAGACAGTCCGACAGGAGAGGGAGAGAGAGAGAGAGCGCGAGAGACAGGCCGACAGGAGAGAGAGAGAGAGCGCGAGAGACAGGCCGACAGGAGAGAGAGAGAGAGCGCGAGAGACAGGCCGACAGGAGAGAGAGCGAGAGAGACAGGCCGACAGGAGAGAGCGAGAGAGACAGGCCGACAGGAGAGAGCGAGAGAGACAGGCCAACAGGAGAGGGAGAGAGAGAGAGCGCGAGAGACAGGCCAACAGGAGAGGGAGAGAGAGAGAGCGCGAGAGACAGGCCGACAAGAGAGGGAGAGAGAGAGAGAGCATGAGAGACAGCCCGACAGGAGAGAGAGCGCGCGAGAGACAGTTCAACAGGAGAGGGAGAGAGAGCGCGAGAGACAGGCCGACAGGAGAGGGAGAGAGAGAGCGCGCGAGAGACAGGCCGACAGGAGAGAGAGACAGGCCGACCGGAGAGAGAGAGAGAGCGCGAGAGACAGG
>JAFFST010054024.1:11380-16380 GCA_022414735.1 Noturus placidus
ACTGCCTAGTCCCCTGGAATAAGCTCCAGACTCCCTGCAGGATAAGCGGTACAAAAAATGTATGGACAAACAACACATGTGACGTGATCCAGTGGGGTGCAGTGGCTGATGGGAAACGCAGTCAAGCGCTGATTTTGGCATAACTATCACAGCACCATGTGACTATTGAGATTTATATCACAGCGCTGCTGAATTATGGATCGCGATTTGGTCAGAAGGTGTTGATTAATTTTCTACAGCATCAGCTCCGACAGCGGCGCAGCTGCAGATCGCATTAGTGCGCTCTGATGTTTCTGTATTAGCCGCTCATTCACTAGGAAGTGCAGGATGAACTCTTCACATAAACGGATTTTAAAAATGCTTCTGAAAGGAGATGTTTATTAACATTTACGGAAGGAGTCTTCAGTGCCGGCGCTTTGTAACAGTCAGTGGTAAAGCTGTTTCCTTCAGGACAGAGGGGTTTGTGGTAACACAACAAGCCTTGTGATTTTGTCTTATTGAGAGTGAGAGAAAAACGCTGGTGAGGGAATGACTGTTTATAGCTGCTATAATGTAGGTGAGATCGGGAACATGCCTGTTTCTCAGACATTGCAGAGCACTAAATATATTAACTCTAAATCGGTAATATAACTATAAACGGTTTCCTCTCCCAGTCCAAAGACATGCATGGTAGGCTGATGGGCGTGTCTAAAGTGTCCGTAGTGTATGAATGTGTGTGTGAGTGTGTATGTGATTGTGCCCTGCGATGGACTGGCACTCTGTCCAGGGTGTACCCTGCCTTGTGCCCCATGCTCCCTGGGATAGGCTAAATGTGAATAAATATAAAAAAAAATATTAAATTGAAAAATCAAAATGATTATTTTCATAAAACAGCACCATATGGTGAGGTTTATATATATATATATATATATATATATATATATATATATATATATATATATATATATATATATCTGCTCAGGTTTTAAATTTGGTATTCATGCACCCAGTGCTCTTTTCTAATACCGCATTAATTCACCCATTCAGAACCAACTATGGTAAATATAGTGACCCTTAACATACAGTTTCCTGCGGTTATTTAGATCGTCTATCTGACATCTTGTCTGGAACGTGTAATTACTTGAATCAACATCAAACTTCCATAATTCGAGTTCCTGTAATCATCTTTGGACAGCAGCTGATGAATTGTTTGCTTTGTAATTGTTAGCGTTGCACAAGTGGCTTTTCCCCCTGGAGCGCCGGGTTTTAATATGAACTGGAGATCTGGCCACGAATATATTTGCGCATTGCCAGAGAGTTCAAAGCCCCTGTTGATCTGCACTGTGTCCTCTAGTTGTAGACATGAAAAGAATGCTGTGGTGTTGATTTATACATGCCGCGAGAACACTATTCGGCTCTAATGAGGAATTCATAGCCCTGCCAAGTCTGTTTTCTTTTTGGGTTTTTTCCCCCCATCTCTTTCCATTTTTACAGTACATGCTGCCAAAGACACACTAATTAACCTCGGTTTTTATCCCCAGTGTACTGATATTATTTTTTTTGTTTGTTTTGCCATGACTGAATTGTGCATGTTAATTATCTTAAAATCACGCATGGCAAAGGGTTCTACACCAAACCCAAACCCTAGTGATATTACATTTACGAATACGTAATGTATTTGAAACACAGGTAAAAAAAAAAACTTTACATTCGCAATAATCATTCAACCACTTTGTTTTAATATTATTAATATGATTTAATATCATACTATTGTTGCATTCATTTGTGAATCTGTTTAACTTCCACTGTTTGAAATGGCCATTTTCATGACTCCATTGATATTTTGTGAAAAATGCACATTCCCTCAAGTCCCTTACTAAAACACACTCACCTCCATGAAATATCTGCAATATTCCACAAGTCAAATGAAGCAGAATAAGACATTAGAAAATATTTCCCCTTCGTTTTAAAATAAAATGGTATTGTCATATTTGCTGATGAGGTCACTCTGAGAGTTTGCACAAAGTATTTATGGATTGAAATTCATCTTTACTGTCCTCCTGCCATAAGCCTGCCATTAGCCATTAGCATGTTACGTAACCACATTTTATGTAATTGCTAATTCTTTGCTAACAAAAAAAAACAAACAAACAAACAAACAAACAAAATAAAAACCCTTAAAAACCATTTAATATACTTGATGGACTGGCACCCTGTCCAGGGTGTACCCCGCCTTGTGCCCGATGCTCCCTGGGATAGGCTCCAGGTTCCCCGTGACCCTGAAAAGGAGTAAGCGGTTGAAGATGGATGGATGGATGGTTAAATAGTTAGCAGCAGATGCGGAATCACTCATAAATGTGGAGGGGTTATTTGAAATTTTTACATCCAGAAAGGTTTGTCAGGTGTGTGTGTGTGTGTGTGTGTGTGTGTGTGTGTTTGAGCAATTTATTAGGTAAAGGTGTTGCGTTCTTGACCCTTGTAATGGTTAATGAACACCAGTCATAGACTAGCGTAGGATAGAAACATTAGAACTTAAGATAGAAATGTTACGGTGACGTCCCAGTGGTTTAATAAACTTCTATCTAGACACCACGGGGGACCGAAATAAATGGAGTGTATGAACATCTAAATAGGAATCTTAATGACGAGTGTTTTGTCCTGTTTGCGTGTTTACGAGAAGTATGTGTGTGTGTTGAGCTGCTGGAACACAGCACTGGAGACATATGATTCTCATTGAGGGGATAAAAGGCATCTATAATGTTGTTATTTTTTCTCTTCTCCTTCTTTTGTGTGTTTGAGGAGAGCCGTGTGCGCCCGAGCGCCCGCCCCATCCCTCCACCCATGCATGTGGTATAGTTTAATACGTCGCAAGTGTGGATCCATTGAAGTGAAATTGAAACTTTGTGACAATCCTGTATTAAGAGCTTAGAAATAGTTCTTTCCGCCCGTGGGTCGAGTCTTTCACTAAGATGCAGAAAAGTTTGTTGACTCCTGTTATTGGGACTGGATTGATGGAGATTTTTTTTTTTTGTCCAAATTCAAAAAATGTAACCTTTGATACAGTGGCTTGCGTAAGTATTCAACCTCCCTCCGTCTCTTGAACTTTTCCCCATTTTGTTGGAACTGAAATGACTTAAATGTGAGTTTCATGCCATAAATCTATCATCTCCACACATTATATTGAAGCTGGTTTAAGCGCATTTCTTTACATTTGTTCGGATAGCGTTAATTACTCACTTCGTCACTGTGAAGCTCATCGATTAGTTCTGGTACAACCACTTAACGCCATAATTACATGAATGTGTGCAGTTAAAGTGCCACATGATTTTAGAATGAAGACACCTGTTCCTGGAGGAACTTAAACTTTGCTCGAGAACATACTGAACCTAAATAAACAGCATCATGAAGACCAAGCAGCTATCAAAACAATTATGAGACAACGTTGTGGATTAATAAGTGTTGGACAACCTGCGATAATATGGCACAACTGCAACTCCACCAACAAAATCGCTGATTGGTTTAAGCCAGAATTTATGAGAGAAGCAATCAAGGGTAATTCTCAACATGACGCTCCCACCACCGTCCATTTTAAAGAACTATAACCATTTTGGGTGGGTTACTAGAATGGGGAAAATGTTTATTAGGTGAATGCCGTTATTTCAATTGAGTAACTTTGCCAACTAGTTTCAAGAATCATCTGGAGTTGTATTAACCCTGAAAACATTAACGGAAAAAGTCATTCATGTTTCACTAATGAACTGATATCACTGTAATGGTGTGCGGTGCTGTTATCACCCCGAAGTTGATTACTTTGCTATTACAACAAGTTCCAGAGTGTTTTAAACCACGTATACCACACAATACCACAATCCCATCATTCTACAACCCCATTTATATTTTAATTCATATTTGGCTTTTACACACCATGACAATTCCTTGAACCTACAATCATCATTATGTTTTCACTCTGTCCTGACAACATCTGGATGTGTGTGTGTGTGTGTGTGTGTGGGTTCATCTTCACAGGTGTGTTATCAACTGTGCACTCATATAATGCATACATTCATAGAGGCTATACAGACATGTAGGTTCAACCACGCCGCTTGCCCTGGCTTCACTTTTTCCTGTTGGAGGAGAGGGTGAAACTCTTTGAGACACATGGTTATAAATTTGACTTGTTTGTTAAAGCCTTTCATTCGACTCATCCTCATCTCCCACACCCGGCCTAATTGGGAGCCTTTTGATGCATTTCTCCTTGATGCTGATTTGGGAGGAGATCACAGAGTCCACACCCAACACGCAGACAAGGTTGATTCAGATTCTCTGCATTCTTATCTGGGTCGTATATTTGTGTGTGTGTGTGTGTGTGTGTGTGTGTGTGTGTGTGTGTGTGTGTGTCTGGTTTGTGGTGCATTGTGGGGAGTCTGTACAGGATGTGAAGGCTGGCTTCGTTCGTCTCAAGACCGTAAATCTCAGAAAGACTCTACATACAACAGAGTATCATAATCGTAAATAATGCTTCTTATTTATTTCTTCTTTCCTTTGTTGTGTTTTATATGTGAAGAGCAGTTACCATTTAATACTAATCGAGCATTGGTTCGAACACAACGACCCATCTGAGTAATGTTGCTGGCCGTGTGCCAGCTATAAATCTCTTTATAGTCACATTTTAACATTTGAGATATTTACCATCTGATAGAGAGAATGTTTGTGCTGTGGCGGAATGGGAGTTTCGCGCCATAAATATGCAGCGGACAATTCTGCTCCGAGTGCCCGATGTAATCATGTCAATGTGGACAGAATCTCAAAAGGATTGTCTTAGTTCTGAGAGCAAAGGTGGTCCTACCCAGTACTAGAGTGTACTAGAATGCTGGACCAGTGGGGGCAGGTTCTGGGTTACTGATCAAAA
This sequence comes from Noturus placidus, assembly GCA_022414735.1. Taxonomy (NCBI): domain Eukaryota; kingdom Metazoa; phylum Chordata; class Actinopteri; order Siluriformes; family Ictaluridae; genus Noturus; species Noturus placidus. Next base: position 16,269 of record JAFFST010054024.1, read on the forward strand.
GGTCAGGGGTTCAAGCCCCAGCACTGTCAAGCTGCCACTGGTGGGCCCTTGAGCAAGGCCCTTAACTCTCTCTACTCCAGGAGCGCTGTATCATGGCTGACCCTGCACTCCG
>JAFFST010054024.1:20715-23215 GCA_022414735.1 Noturus placidus
TGGTTCGAATCCCGGCCCGGGTGATCCCATGCCGAAGTGTCCTTGGGCAAGACACTGAACCCTAAGTTGCCCCCGATGGCAAGCTAGCACCTTGCATGCAGCTCTGCTACCATTGGTGTGTAAGTGTGCTCTCATTTGTAAGTCTCTTTGGATAAAAGCGTCTGCTAAATGAATAAATGTAAATGTAAATGTAACTGTTTATCAACAGAGTAGCTGAGCATCGATATGGACCGAGCCTAAACAGTTTATGGTCATAGTCATGGATACATTCCCAAATAGTAACATGATATTTAGAACCATAAATAAATAATAAAAGTGAAAATAATTGAGAGTTAACCAATGTAAAATACATTTCCTTCTACCACAGTGCTGCTGAATTCTGGATTCTGATTGGTCCGGAGGTGTTGATTCGTTTTGTATAAGAGCAGCTGTGACAGTAGCGCAGCTGCACATCACATGTTAATATTAACATGCTCGTTCTAATACGATATTGCTCGTATAGCATAGCGACAGCTCATTCACAGGGACGGGTACGGCGGACGCTCCAAGTAAACAGATTAAAAACCTGCATAATAACCGACATGGTGACATTTTCTGTAAGGAGAAATGTGCTTTTGTGTCATTTACGGAAGGAGTCTCCAGTGTTAATTCTTTGTAAGAGTCAGAGGTCATGCTGTAACTTTGGGTTTTCAGACATGTCCAGGACAGAGGATTTTACGCCTCTTTGTGGATTCTCGTGGACGTGACAAGCTGCGATTTTTCTGTCTTAACTTTAAGAGAGAGAGAGAGAGAGAGAGAGAGAGAGAGAGAGAGAGAGAGAGAGAGAGAGAAAAGTGAGGCTGGTGAGGGAAGGACTGAGAACAGGAAGTAGCTTGTTTCACTGACTTTTCATAAGATTTAGAGTAACTGTAAAAGTTGGCAAATTGCTGAGGTATAAGAGGAGTAAACCGTAGCGACACGCTCTTATAGGAGAAGAATAACTTTATTTCATCACGCCACCCTGACACTCAGTATTTTACTATCTCAACATGTGTACGTGTTTGATTTTGGTTTGACCTTCAGGTCATTATTGTGTTACTGTGCGTGCGTGTGTGTGTGTGTGTGGTCAGGAGAGAACTATTGAGAGAGAGAGAGAGATAAAGAGAGAGAGAGAGAGAGAGAGAGATAGACAGGGCTGTGCTGGTGTGTGTTGTAGCCTCTGAGCTCTGGAGCCGGAGTAATGAAGTGTGAAATTCACAGATAGAGACATCCTGCTGCTCTACACACCACTACTGACACACACACACACACACACACACACACACACACACAGACTGCTACGCTGTCCGGCAGGCGCCTGATCGCTCTCTCTCTCTCTCTCTCTCTCTCTCTCTCTCTCTCTCTCTCTCTCTCAGTGTCTCTCTCTTCTTTATCAAAAAATGTGATTGCACAAACGATGATGGCCGTTGATTATTTCCAGACTTCACCGTAGAGCCTCGCTGTCTACATCATCTCCCTGTCCATTCCTTTTTTCTCTCTTATTTGCCGTCTTTCTGCCCAATCCTGCCGAATACGATTACTATGAGGACGTTTTCAGAGCTGCACGCCCATCGGACAAACCTTTTTTTGTTTGTTTGTTTGTTTGTTTTTTTTTGGTCTGTGCAATCACGTGACGTGTGAAATCAAACCGAAGAGCAAACATACGAAAAGTCTTAATATAGACTCGGCAAGTCGTATAAGGAATGCGTAACCTACTTCAAATTTCACACGCTGGCAATTTCCACTTCCTAAAAACAATGTAGACCCAAGCCAGAGTTTAATCTCGCCCGGATACTGTACAATTGGAGCCAAAAGCTGCTGCTGGAATCATAAAGACGGTCCTGTTGCTCATTCCAGGACACTACTTGTCTGTCCTCTTCTAAGTGTATAATCGTACAGTCTGGTGTCACATACATGACATGACAGGTTCCAATTCAATTCAATTTTATTTGTATAGCGCTTTTCAACAATGAACATTGTCTCAAAGCAGATTTACAGAAACATATAAACACAGGATAGAGATTTTAAGTGTGAGAATTTATCCGTATTGAGCGAGCCGGTGGTGACGGTGGTGAGGAACATCTCCCTAAGATGATATGAGGAAGAAACCTTGAGAGGAACCCGACTCAGAAGGGTAACAAGTTCCATTTTTGACTCAAGGTTTCTTCCTCGTGTCGTCTCGGGGAATTCTTCTTCACCACGGTCACCTGTGGGTTTGCTCGTCAGGGATCGAAGTCGAAATCCTGAGGGATTTGAATTGGATTGAGGATTGAGGTCGCCGAGCTTTGAGGTTGGTCTTGCACAACTGCAACTCAGAATAAGCTAAGAAGCGATACATTGCTTTGCTTTAGAACTATGCTACAACGTGTACAGCGTAGCAGGTGAAACTATCTTAAAAATCGTCACATTGATCTAATATTTCCTATTATAAGACGACAACAAAGGTCTTGGTCTATGTTCAGATAGTTTTTCTCCTTAAAAA
>JAFFST010054024.1:30715-34430 GCA_022414735.1 Noturus placidus
TGTGTGTGTGTGTGAGAGAATATGTATAATAATTCTCCATTCCTCTCTGCACGCTAGTCAGCTCACAACAAAATTGTGTGTAAGTTTTATTAATGTAGTTAAAGTGGAAACTAACACCATGCCTAGCATGGCTTTCACTATCTTTTCTTCTTTACATTGTATTGTTATACTCCATCAGTATTCAATATTCCACACCTATTCTGTTAAACGCTATGGTCCACAATAAAGTTCATAGGATCTCACAGCTTACTGAAAGTGAGCAAATGAGAGTGAGAATAGAATAGAATAGAACACAATGGAACAGAATACAATCAATACCATCCATCCATCCATCTTCAACCGCTTACTCCTTTTCAGGGTCACGGGGAACCTGGAGCCTATCCCAGGAGGCATCGGGCACAAGGCGGGGTACACCCTGGACAGGGTGCCAGTCCATCGCAGGGCACAATCACATACACACTCACATTCATACACTACGGACACTTTCGACACGCCAATCAGCCTACCATGCATGTCTTTGGACTGGGGGAGGAAACCGGAATACCCGGAGGAAACCCCCGACACACGGGGAGAACATGCAAACTCCGCACACACATGGCCCTGGCGGGACTCGAACCCTGGACCCTGGAGGTGTGAGGCGAACGTGCTAACCACCAAGCCACCGCAATGGAATCCACTGGAATAAAATAGAATGTGATACAATAGAACAGAATAGAATAGAGGAGAATGTGATGATTCATCCTATATTGATAGAAACAGATTTGACCAGAATAGAGAATGATACACTAGAACAGATTAGATAAAATAGAATATAATAGAATAGAATGTGATACACTAGAACAGATTAGAGATCAGAGTAGAATAAATAGCGTACAATATGATATAGTGGATTGGATTAGAATAAAACAGAATAGAGTGGTTTCGATCACATTACAAAAGAATAGAATTTCATTGCATGGGAAAAATATTATTGTTGTTTTTTTGTTTTGCTCAAGACGCACTACAGATGTAAACTGATTTACAATGACAATGCAACACAAAATAGAAACATAAACACAATACAATTACAGGTAAACAAACAAACAAACAAACAGATCGCTGCCGTTTATGTTTGATATTTGTCAGTTATTCTGATTGGAAACACTGAGAATGTGGTTTGGGCTTTTACTGAAACAAAGCCAAACTGTGTTCCAGGGTTTAAAAGACATCTGTAAAAGGAAGAGCAGTTTATTCTGCTTTAATACAGTGCCACCATCTGCTGGCACACATCTGTACGTGCATGAAAGTAATAACAAATAATGTGAATTCTTCTGTGAATTCTTGTCGGATTAAGACACTGATGATGTACTAGGGAGGGGCGATATGGAGAGCCGCAGAAACACTAAAAGTAAAAGATCTAAAAGTAAAACTGATTTTTGTTCTATAACCAAACCAGTTCCACATTGTAGAGGTAAATCCACGTTTAGCGATAAACTCCTCATCTTCATGTCCGCCTTCCGCCGTACTTGTTTTCGCTCTGCACGTGAGCTGCAAATGGGTTGCACACTGGCGCACACAGAAACACATCATCAACAAGGCTTTATCATTATTATCACAGGCATACTAATTCTTCTCGTGGGGAGAATTTCTACCGCTATATCGCAAACGATAAGATATCGCCCATCCCTACTTCACACTCAACATACTACAATAATAATAATAATAATATTAATAATAATAATAATAATAATAATACCATTTGATTATTTATAGCTAAGGAATAAGTCACTGTCTGTTTTTCTGTAATAGAGGTATACTGAGTGAGAGTGTGGTGTGATGAAGCGGAGTTACTGTTACTACACCAGAGCTGATTATTTTCCTACAACAGCACATCCTGAAGTGCTTTCTTCTTTTTAAACAGCAGCAATTTGTCAATGAGGACAAGATTTAGCTCATTAAAGAATGACTTTTTATCCATTTATGGGTAGATTTTATTGCTGTGCAATATTGGCTGTGTATATATACTGTATATATACTGTATATATATATATATATATATATATATATATATATATATATAGTCACGACGGACCAACAGCCGACGTGCACGGTGAGAAACTCGCTCCTTCCCCGACTGCCGCACAGGTGCGAGGGCTTCTGCCAGAAATGTCCTCAGTGCCAGCGCACCGCTCCACAGAGGCCCCCGCCGGCGCCCCATGCCAAATCATCAGCATGCCCTTAGAACGGGTGGGCATGGACCTCGTTGGGCCCCTTCCCAAGTTGGCTCGGGGCCACAAGTACATTCTGGTCCTGGTGGATTACGCAAAGCAACCTCCCTCAACATATTAGGGGAACTGGAACTCCTCTTCAGTTGGGTGGGGGATCCCGAAGGACATACTAACCGACCAAGGTACGCCATTCGTATGCAAATTAATGGCTGATCTGTGCCGTCTGTTGCAGGTGAAACATCTCAAGACGTCTGTCTACCATCTGCATAACCGACGGGCTGGTCGAGCGCTTTTACCAGACCCTCAAACGGATGTTACGCCAGGTTGTGGATGAGGACGGAAGGAACTGGGACCTCCTCCTTCCCTATGTGCTCTTTGCCATCCGGGAGTGCCCCCAGGCCTCCACGGGCTTCACCCCCTTAGAGCTCCTGTTTGGATGGAGGCTGCGAGGACTGCTGGATGTGTCCCGCGAAGCCTGGGAGGAGCAACCATCCCCCTTCTGCTCAGTCATCAAATATGTACAAGAAATTTAATCGAAGATTGACCGAGTAGCCCTGATAGTCGAAGAGCACATGCGCGCCACACAGGAGGAGCAGACAAGGGTGTACAATTGCCCTGCACAGCCGCTGGAGTTCCAACCGGGGGACCAGGTCCTCCTCCTCGTGCCCAGCAGCGCCTGTAAATTCTTGGCCCGGTGGCACGGCCCCTACACAATCATCGAGCGCTGAGGCCCAGTTAACTACTACTTACAACAGCCAGGTAACAGAGTAGAAGAGAAGCTCTACCAGGTAAACCTGCTGAAGAGGTGGGTAGAATTGGCCCCAGCAGTATCGGCGTATGCGGCCCCAAGCACGAGTCCCGGCGAACATACCTTGGTCTATTTGGGGGAAGACCTTACCCCCTCCCAGAAACAGGAACTCACCGAACTGGTGGACCTGTTCTCCGACGTGTCCTCAACCACCCCAGAGATGACGCAACTTGTCCACCATGAGATCAAAACCCCTCCGGGCATAGTGGTGAGACAACGGCCCTACCGTGTCCCAGAAGCCCGGCGCAAAGCCATCGACAAAGAAGTGGACCGAATGCTGCAGAATGGCATCATAGAGGAGTCCAGCAGCTTCTGGTCCAGCCCTATTGACGTCGTACCAAAACTATGCGGCTGTGCAACGACTTCCGGAAGCTGAACCAGGTGTCAGAATTTGACAGATTTCCCGAGTGGACGACCTCGTGGAGCGATTGGGGAGGGCGCGGTTCATCTCTACCCTGGACCTGACAAAAGGGTACTGGCAAGTCGTGCTATCTCCAGACGTGAGGCCTAAGATGGCCTTCAGCACGGCCACTGGCCAATGGCAGCACTGGGTCCTCCCCTTCGGGCTACATGAGGTACAGTGGTGTGAAAAAGTGTTTTCCCCCTTCCTCATTTCCTGTTCCTTTGCATGTTTGTCACACTTAAGTGTTTCGGAACATCAAACCAATTTAAACAATAGTCAAGGACAACACAAGTAAAC
>JAFFST010054025.1:0-12905 GCA_022414735.1 Noturus placidus
TCGTACTGTTTTTGTTGTGTTGTGTCGTATTGTACCATGTTTTGTTGTATGTTGTGTCGTATTGTACCATTTTGTGTTGTGTTGTCATATTGTTATATTGTCATATTGTCATGTTGTATTGTGTGTGTTGTGTTGTCATATTGTACCATGTTGTTTTGTGTTTGTTGTCATATTGTACCATGTTGTGTTGTGTCATATTGTACCATGTTGTGTTGTGTGTGTTGTGTTGTATTGTACCTTGCTGTGTTGTGTGTGTGTGTGTTGTGTCATATTATACGATGTTGTGTGTGTCGTATTGTACGATGCTGTGTTGTGTGTGTTGTGTCGTATTGTGCCATGTTCTGTTGTGTGTTTTTTGTCATATAGTACCATGTTGTGTTGTGTGTTTTTTGTCATATAGTACCATGTTGTGTTGTGTGTGTTGTGTCGTATTGTACCATGTTGTGGTGTGTGTGCTGTGTCATATTGTAACAAGTTGTGTTGTGTGTGTTGTGTCATATTGTACCATGTTGTGTTGTGTTGTATGTTGTGTTGTGTTGTATTGTACCATGTTGTGTTGTTGTGTCATATTGTACAATGTTGTGTTGTGTGAGTTGTGTCGTATTGTACCATGTTGTGTTGTGTCGTATTGTACCATGTTGTGTTAGGTGTGTTGTTTCTTACTGTTTTTGTTGTGTTATGTCGTATTGTACCATGTTTTGTTGTATGTTGTGTCGTATTGTACCATGTTGTGTTGTGTTGTCATATTGTACCATGTTGTGTTGTGTGTGTTGTCATATTGTACCATGTTTTGTTGTGTGTGTAGTGTTGTGTAATATTGTACCATGTTGTGTTGTGTGTGTTGTGTCATCTTGTAGAATAATGTGTTGTGTGTGTTGTGTCGTTTTGTACCATGTTGTGTTGTGTGTGCTGTGTCGTATTGTACCATGTTGTGTTGTGTTGTCATATTGTACCATGTTGTGCTGTGTGTGTTGTGTTGTATTGTACAATGTTGTGGTGTGTGTGTTGTATTGTCATATAGTACCATGTTGTGTTGTGTTGTGTCATATTGTACCATGTTGTGTTGTGTTGTGTGTCGTATTGTACCATGTTGTGGTGTGTGTGTTGTGTTGTCAGATTGTACCATGTTGTGTTGTGTTGTGTTGTGTCATATTGTATCATGTTGTGTTGTGTGTGTTGTGTCATATTTAACCATGTTGTGTTGTGTGTGCTGTGTCATATAGTACCATGTTGTGTTGTGTGTTGTGTCATATTGTACCATGTTGTGTTGTGTGTTGTGTTGTGTTGTATTGTACCATGTTGTTTTGTTGTGTCATATTGTACAATGTTGTGTTGTGTGAATTGTACCATGTTGTGTTGGGTGTGTTGTGTCGTTTTGTACCATGTTTTGTTGTGTGTTGTGTCGTATTGTACCATGTTGTGTTGTGTGTTTTGTCATATTGTACCATGTTATGTTGTGTTTGTTGTGTTGTCATATTGTACCATGTTCTGTTGTGTGTGTTTTGTCGTATAGTACCATGTTGTATTGAGTCGTATTGTACCATGTTGTGTTTAGTGTGTTTTGTCGTATTGTACCATATTGTGGTGTGTTGTTTCATATTGTAACATGTTGTATTGTGTGTGTTGTGTCGTATTGTACCATGTTGTGTTGTGTTGTGTGTTATGTTGTGTTGAATTGTACCATGTTGTGTTGTTTGTGTTGTGTCGTATTGTACCATGTTGTGTTGGGTGTGTTGTGTCGTACTGTACCTTGTTGAGTTGTGGGTTGTGTTGTGTCATATTGTACCATGTTGTGTTGCGTTGTCATATTGTACCATGTTGTATTGTGTGTGTTGTGTTGTCATATTGTATCATGTTCTCTTGTGTGTTTTTTGTCGTATAGTACCATGTTGTGTTGTGTCATATTGTACCATGTTGTGTTGTGTGTGTTGTGTCATATAGTACCATTTTGTATTGTGTCATATTGTACCATGTTTGTGTTGTGTGTTTTGTGTTGGATAGTACCATGTTGTGTTGTGTGTGTTGTGTCGTATTGTACCATGTTGTTTTGTTTGTGTTGTGTCATATTGTACCATGCTGTGTTGTGTGTTTTGTGTCGTATTGTACCATGTTGTGGTGTGTGTTGTGTCGTATAGTACCATGTTGTGTTGTGTCGTATTGTACCATGTTGTGTTGCATGTGTGTGTTGTGTTGTGTTGTAATGTACCATGATATGTTGTGTGTGCTGTGTTGTGTCATGTTGTGTTGTGTGTGTTGTGTCATTTTGTCCCATGTTTTCTTGTGTGTGTTTTGTCATTATTGCACCATGTTATGTTGTGCGTGTTGTGTCGTACTGTACCATGTTGTGTTTCATGTGTGTTGTGTTGTATTGTACCATGTTGTGTTGTGTGTGCTGTGTTGTGTCATGTTGTGTTGTGTGTGTTGTGTCATATTGTACCATGTTTTTTTGTGTGTGTTGTGTCGTATTGTACTATGCTGTGTTTTGTGTGTTGTGTCGTATTGTGCTATGTTGTGTTGTGTTGTGTCATATTGTACCATGTTGTGTTGTGTGTGTTGTGTCGTATTGTACCATGTTGTGGTGTGTGTGTTGTGTTGTCAGATTGTACCATGTTGTGTTGTGTGTTGTGTCGTCGTATTGTACCATGTTGTGTTGTGTGTGTTGTGTCGTATTGGACCATGTTGTGTTGTGTGTTGTCATATTGTACCATGTTGTGTTGTGTGTGTTGTTGCATATAGTGCAATGGTGTGTTGTGTCGTATAGTACCATGTTGTGTTGTGTCATATTGTACCATGCTGTGTTGTGTGTGTTGTGTTGTATTGTACCATATTGTGTTGTGTGTGTTGTGTTGTATTGTACCTTGCTGTGTTGTGTGTGTTGTGTCGTATGGTACCATGTAAGTTGTATTGAGTCGTATTGTACCATGTTGTGGTGTGTGTGCTGTGTCACATTGTAACATGTTGTGTTGTGTGTGTTGTGTCATATTGTACCATGTTTTGTTGTGTTGTGTTGTATTGTACCATGTTGTGTTGTGTTGTGTCGTATTGTACCATGTTGTGTTAGGTGTGTTTTTTCGTACTGTTTTTGTTGTGTTGTGTCGTATTGTACCATGTTTTGTTGTATGTTGTGTCGTATTGTACCATGTTGTGTTGTGTTGTCATATTGTACCATGTTGTGTTGTGTGTGTAGTGTTGTGTCATATTGTACCATGTTGTGTTGTGTCTTATTGTAGCATGTTGTGTTGTGTATGTTTTGTTGTATTGTACCAGGTTGTGTTGTGTGTGTTTTGTCATATTGTACCATGTTGTGTTGTGTGTGTTGTGTCGTATTGTGCCATGTTGTGGTGTGTGTGTTGTGTTGTCATATTGTACCATGTTCTGTTGTGTTGTGTCATATTGTACCATGTTGTGTTGTGTGTGTTGTGTCATATTTAACCATGTTGTGTTGTGTGTGTTGTGTAATGATGTATAATGTTGTTTTGTGTGTGTTTTGTCGTATTGTACCATGCTGTGTTGTGTGTGTTGTGTTGTATTGTGCCATGTTCTGTTGGGTGTGTTTTGTCTTATAGTACCATGTTGTGTTGTGTCATATTGTACCATGTTGTGTTGTGTGTGTTGTGTTGTATTGTACCTTGCTGTGTTGTGTGTGTGTGTTGTGTCATATTGTACGATGTTGTGTGTGTCGTATTGTACGATGTTGTGTTGTGTGTGTGGTGTTGTCATTGTGCCATGTTCTGTTGTGTGTTTTTTGTCATATAGTACCATGTTGTGTTGTGTCATATTGTACCATGTTGTGTTGTGTGTGTTGTGTCGTATTGTACCATGTTGTTTTCTGTGTTGTGTCGTATTGTACCATGTTGTGGTGTGTGTGCTGTGTCATATTGTAACATGTTGTGTTGTGTGTGTTGTGTCATATTGTATCATGTTGTGTGGTGTGTGTTGTGTCATATTTAACCATGTTGTGTTGTGTGTGCTGTGTCATATAGTACCATGTTGTGTTGTGTCATATTGTACCATGTTGTGTTGTGTGTGTTGTCATATTGTACCATGTTGTGTTGTGTGTGTAGTGTTGTGTCATATTGTACCATGTTGTGTTGTGTGTGTTGTGTCGTCTTGTAGAATGTTGTGTTGTGTGTGTTTTGTCGTATTGTACCATGCTGTGTTGTGTGTGTTGTGTTGTATTGTGCCATGTTCTGTTGGGTGTGTTGTGTTGTATTGTACCTTGCTGTGTTGTGTTTGTGGTGTTGTCATATTGTACCATGTTGTGTTGTGTGTGTAGTGTTGTGTCATATTGTACCATGTTGTGTTGTGTCGTATTGTACCATGTTGTGTTGTGTGTGTTGTGTCATATTGTACCATGCTGTGTTGTGTGTGTTGTGTCATATTGAACCATGTTGTGTTGTGTGTGTTGTGTCATATAGTACCATGTTGGGTTGTGTTATATTGTACCATGTTGTGTTGTGTTGTTGAGTCATATAGTACCATGCTTTGTTGTGTGTGTTGTGTCGTATTGTACAATGTTGTTTTGTGTGTGTTGTGTCGTGTTGTACTATGCTGTGTTGTGTGTGTTGTGTCGTATTGTGTCATGTTGTGTTGTGTCATATTGTATCATGTTGTGTTGTGTGTGTTGTGTCGTATTGTACCATGTTGTGGTGTGTGTGTTGTGTTGTCAGATTGTACCATGTTGTGTTGTGTTGTGTTGTGTCATATTGTACCATGTTGTGTTGTGTGTGTTGTGTCATATAGTACCATGTTGTGTTGTGTCATATTGTACCATGTTGTGTTGTGTTGTTGTGTCATATAGTACCATGCTTTGTTGCTTGTGTTGTGTCGTATTGTACAATGTTGTTTTGTGTGTGTTGTGTCGTATTGTACCATGCTGTGTTGTGTGTGTTGTGTCGTATTGTGCCATGTTCTGTTGTGTGTGTTTTGTCGTATTGTACCATGTTGTGTTGTGTTGTGTCGTATTGTACCATGTTGTGTTAGGTGTGTTGTTTCGTACTGTTTTTGTTGTGTTGTGTCGTATTGTACCATGTTTTGTTGTATGTTGTGTCGTATTGTACCATTTTGTGTTGTGTTGTCATATTGTTATATTGTCATATTGTCATGTTGTATTGTGTGTGTTGTGTTGTCATATTGTACCATGTTGTGTTGTGTCGTATTGTAGCATGTTGTGTTGTGTATGTTTTGTTGTATTGTACCAGGTTGTGTTGTGTGTGTTTTGTCATATTGTACCATGTTGCGTTGTGTGTTGTGTCGTATTGTACCATGTTGTGGTGTGTGTGTTGTGTTTTCATATTGTACCATGTTTTGTTGTGTTGTGTCATATTGTACCATGTTGTGTTGTGTGTGTTGTGTCATATTTAACCATGTTGTGTTGTGTGTGTTGTGTAGTGTTGTATAATGTTGTTTTGTGTGTGTTTTGTCGTATTGTACCATGCTGTGTTGTGTGTGTTGTGTTGTATTGTGCCATGTTCTGTTGGGTGTGTTGTGTTGTATTGTACCTTGCTGTGTTGTGTTTGTTGTGTTGTCATATTGTACCATGTTGTGTTGTGTGTTGTGTCGTCGTATTGTACCATGTTGTGTTGTGTGTGTTGTGTCGTATTGTACCATGTTGTGTTGTGTGTGTTGTGTCATATTGTACAAGGTTGTGTTGTGTGTGTTGTATTGTATTGTACCATGTTTTGTTGCATGTGTGTGTTGTGTTGTCATATTGTACAATGTTGTGTTGTGTGTGTTGTGTTGTCATATTGTACCATGTTGTGTTGTGTGTGTTGTGTGATATTGTACCATGTTGTGGTGTTGTTTTGTGTTGTGTCGTATTGTAACATGTTGTGTTGTGTGTTGTGTCATATTATACCATGTTTTGTTGTGTTGTATTGTACCATGTTGTGTTGTGCTGTGTTGTATTGTACCATGTTTGTTGTGTGTGTTGTGTTGTGTCATATTGTACCATGTTGTGTTGTGTGTGTTGTCATATTGTACCAAGTTGTGTTGTGTGTGTTGTTTCATAATGCACATGCTGTGTTGTGTGTCTTGTGTCGTATTGTACCATGTTGTCTTGTGTGTGTTGTGTAATATAGTACTATGTTGTGTTGTGTGTGTTGTGTCATATTGTACCATGTTGTGTTGCATGTGTGTTTTGTGTTGTGTCGTATTGTACCATATTTTCTTGTGTGTGTTGTGTCATATTGTAGAATGTTATGTTGTGTTTGTTGTGTCGTATTGTACTTGCTGTGTTGTGTGTGTTGTGTCGTAGTGTACCGTGGTGTGTTATCTGTTGTGTCGTATTGTACCAGGTTGTGTTGTGTGTGTTGTGTTGTATCGTATTGTACAATGTTGTGTTGTGTGTGTTGTGTCATATTGTACCATGTTGTGTTGTTTGTGTTGTCTCGTATTGTACATGCCGTACTGTGTGTGTTGTGTCATAGTGTACCATGTTGTGTTGTGTGTTGTGTCGTATTGTACCATGTTATGTTGTGTGTGTTGTGTCGTATTGTACCATGTTGTGTTGCATGTGTTTGTTGTGTGTGTTGTGTTGTGTCATATTGTACCATGTTGTGTTGTGTGTGTTGTCATATTGTACCTTGTTGTGGTGTGTAAGTTGTGTTGTCATATTGTACCATGTTGTGATGTGTGTTGTCATATTGTACCATGATGTGTTGTGTGTGCCGTGTTGTCATATTGTACCATGTTGTGTTGTGTGTGTCTGTCATATTGTACCATGTTGTGGTGTTGTTTTGTGTTGTGTCGTATTGTAACATGTTGTGTTGTGTGTGTTGTGTCATATTATACCATGTTTTGTTGTGTTGTATTGTACCATGTTGTGTTGTGCTGTGTTGTATTGTACCATGTTTGTTGTGTGTGTTGTGTTGTGTCATATTGTACCATGTTGTGTTGTGTGTGTTGTCATATTGTACCAAGTTGTGTTGTGTGTGTTGTTTCATAATGCACATGCTGTGTTGTGTGTCTTGTGTCGTATTGTACCATGTTGTCTTGTGTGTGTTGTGTAATATAGTACTATGTTGTGTTGTGTGTGTTGTGTCATATTGTACCATGTTGTGTTGTGTTGTGTGTTGTGTTGAATTGTACCATGTTGTGTTGTTTGTGTTGTGTCGTATTGTACCATGTTGTGTTGGGTGTGTTGTGTCGTATTGTACCATGTTTTGTTGTGTTTGTTGTGTCGTATTGTACATGCTGTGTTGTGTGTGTTGTGTCGTAGTGTACCATGGTGTGTTATCTGTTGTGTCGTATTGTACCAGGTGGTGTTGAGTGTTTTGTGTCGTATTGTACCATGTTGTGTTGTGTGTGTTGTGTCGTATTGTACCATTTTGTGTTGTGTGTGTTGTGTCGTATTGTACCATGTTGTGTTGTGTTGTATTGTACCATGTTGTGTTGTGTGTTGTCTCGTATTATACATGCTGTGTTGTGTGTGTTGTGTAATATTGTACCATGTTATGTTGTGTTTGTTGTGTCATATTGTACAAGCTGTGTTGTGTGTGTTGTGTCTTAGTGTACCATGTTGTGTTGTGTGTTGTGTCGTATTGTACCATGTTTTGTTGTGTGTGTTGTGTTGTGTCATATTGTACCATGTTGTGTTGTGTGTGTTGTCTCGTATTGTACATGCTGTGTTCTGTGTGTTGTGTTGTAGTGTACCATGTTGTGTTGTGTGTTGTGTCATATTTAACCATATTGTGTTGTGTGTGTTGTTTCATATTGTACCATGTTGTGTTGCATGTGTGTTTTGTGTTGTGTTGTATTGTACCATGTTGTGTTGTGTGTGCTGTGTTGTGTCGTATTGTACCATATTTTCTTGTGTGTGTTGTGTCATATTGTACCATGTTATGTTGTGTTTGTTGTGTCGTATTGTACTTGCTGTGTTGTGTGTGTTGTGTCGTAGTGTACCGTGGTGTGTTATCTGTTGTGTCGTATTGTACCAGGTTGTGTTGTGTGTGTTGTGTTGTATCGTATTGTACAATGTTGTGTTGTTTGTGTTGTCTCGTATTGTACATGCCGTACTGTGTGTGTTGTGTCATAGTGTACCGTGTTGTGTTGTGTGTTGTGTCGTATTGTTCCATGTTGTGTTGTGTTGTGTCGTATTGTAGCATGTTGTGTTGTGTGTGCTGTGTTGTGTCATGTTGTGGCGTGTGTTGTGTCGTATTGTACCATCTTGTGGTGTGTGTGTTGTGTTGTCATATTGTACCGTGTTGTGTTGTGTTGTGTTGTGTCATATTGTATCATGTTGTGTTGTGTCATATAGAACCATGTTGTGTTGTGTTGTGTCGTATAGTACCATGTTGTGTTGTGTCATATTGTACCATGTTGTGTTGTGTTGTGTCATATTGTACCATGATGTGTTGTGTGTGTTGTATTGTATTGTACAATGTTGTGTTGTGTGTTGTGTTGTCATATTGTATTATGTTGTGTTGTGTGTGTTGTCATCTTGTACACATATGTGTACACATTGTGTCATATTGTCATGTTGTGTTGCGTGTGTTTTGTCGTATAGTACCATGTTGTGTTGTGTGTGTTGTATTGTATTGTACCATGTTGTGTTGCATGTGTGTTGTGTTGTCATATTGTACCATGTTGTGTTGTATGTGTTGTGTCATATTGTACCATGTTTTGTTGTGTGTTGTCTCGTATTATACATGCTGTGTTGTGTATGTTGTGTAATATTGTACCATGTTATGTTGTGTTTGTTGTGTCATATTGTACAAGCTGTGTTGTGTGTGTTGTCTCGTATTGTACATGCTGTGTTCTGTGTGTTGTGTTGTAGTGTACCATGTTGTGTTGTGTGTTGTGTTGTTTTGTGTTGTGTCATATTGTACCATGTTGTGTTGTGTGTGTTGTGTCATATTGTGTTGCATGTGTGTCTTGTGTCGTATTGTACCATGTTGTGTTGTGTGTGTTGTGTCATATTTTACTATGTTGTGTTGTGTGTTGTGTCATATTGTGCCGTGCTGTGTTGTCATATTGTAAATGTTGTCGTTTTGTACCATGTTGTGTTGCATTTGTGTGTTGTGTTGTATTGTACCATGTTGTGTTGTGTGTTGTGTTGTGTTGTATTGTACCATGTTGTGTTGTGTGTGCTGTGTTGTGTGTGTTGTGTCATATTGTAGCATGTTGTGTTGTGTGTGTTGTGTCGTATTGTACCATGTTGTGTTGCATGTGTGCGTTGTGTCGTATTGTACCATATTCTGTTCTGTGTTGTCATATTGTACCATGTTGTGTTGCATGTGTGTTTTGTGTTGTGTTATATTGTACCATGTTGTGTTGTGTGTGCTGTGTTGTGTCATGTTGTGTTGTGTGTGTTGTGTTGTATTGTACCATGTTTTCTTGTGTGTGTTGTGTCATATTGTACCATGTTACGTTGTGTTTGTTGTGTCGTATTGTACATGTTGTGTTGTGTGTATTGTGTCGTAGTGTACCATGTTGTGTTGTGTGTTGTGTCGTATTGTACCATGTTGTGTTGTATGTGTTGTGTTGTGTCGTATTGTACCATGTTGTGTTGTGTGTGTTGTGTCATATTGTACCATGTTTTGTTGTGTGTGTTGTCTCGTATTGTACCATGTTGTGTTGTGTGTTGTGTTGTGTCATATTGTACCATATTGTGTTGTGTGTGTTGTGTCATATTGTACCATGTTTTGTTGTGTTTGTTGTGTCGTATTGTACATGCTGTGTTGTGTATGTTGTGTAATATTGTACCATGTTATGTTGTGTTTGTTGTGTCATATTGTACAAGCTGTGTTGTGTGTGTTGTGTCGTAGTGTACCATGTTGTGTTGTGTGTTGTGTCGTATTGTAACATGTTTTGTTGTGTGTGTTGTGTTGTGTCATATTGTACCATGTTGTGTTGTGTGTGTTGTGTCGTATTGTACATGCTGTGTTGTGTGTGTTGTGTCGTAGTGTACCATGCTGTGTTGTCTGTTGTGTCGTATTGTACCAGGTTGTGTTGTGTGTGTTGTGTCGTATTGTACCATGTTGTGTTGTGTGTTGTGTCGTATTGTACCATATTGTGTTGTGTGTGTTGTGTCATATTGTACCATGTTGTGTTGCATGTGTGTGTTGTGTTGTGTTTTATTGTACCATGTTGTGTTGTTTGTGTTGTCATATTGTACCATGTTGTGTTGTGTTGTGTCGTATTGTACCATGATGTGTTGTGTGTGTTGTATTGTATTGTACAATGTTGTGTTGTGTGTGTTGTCATCTTGTACACATATGTGTACACATTGTGTCATATTGTCATGTTGTGTTGCATGTGTGTGTTGTGTTGTCATATTGTAACATGTTGTGTTGTGTGTGTTGTATTGTATTGTACCATGTTGTGTTGCATGTGTGTTGTGTTGTCATATTGTACCATGTTGTGTTGTATGTGTTGTGTCATATTGTACCATGTTGTGGTGATGTTTTGTGTTGTGTCGTATTGTAACATGCTGTGTTGTGTGTTGTGTTGTGTCGTATTGTACCATGTTGTGTTGTGTGTTGTGTTGTGTTGTATTGTACCATATTGTGTTGTGTGTGCTGTGTTGTGTCATGTTGTGTTGTGTGTGTTGTGTCATATTGTACCATGTTGTGTTTTGTGTGCTGTGTTTTGTCATGTTGTGTTGTGTGTGTTGTGTCATATTGTACCATGTTTTTTTGTGTGTGTTGTGTTGTATTGTACCATGTTGTGTTGCATGTGTGTGTTGTGTTGTATTGTACCATGTTGTGTTGTGTGTGTTGTGTCATATTTTACTATGTTGTGTTGTGTGTTGTGTCATATTGTGCCGTGTTGTGTTGTCATATTGTACCATGTTGTCGTTTTGTACCATGTTGTGTTGCATTTGTGTGTTGTGTTGTATTGTACCATGTTGTGTTGTGTGTTGTGTTGTGTCATATTGTACCATTTTGTGTTGTGTGTGTTGTGTCGTATTATACCATGTTGTGTTGTTTGTTGTGTTGTGTCATATTGTACCATGTTGTGTTGTGTCTGTTGTGTCATATTGTACCATTTTGTGTTGTGTGTGTTGTGTCGTATTATACCATGTTGTGTTGTTTGTTGTGTTGTGTCATATTGTACCATATTGTGTTGTGTGTGTTGTGTCATATTGTACCATGTTGTGGTGCTGTTTTGTGTTGTGTCGTATTGTAACATGCTGTGTTGTGTGTGTTGTCATATTGTACTATGTTGTGTTGTGTGTGTTGTGTTGTGTCATATTGTACCATGTTGTGTTGTGTGTGTTGTCATATTGTACTACGTTGTGTTGTGTGTGTTGTGTCATATTGCACATGCTTTTTTGTGTGTCTTGTGTCGTATTGTACCATGTTGTGTTGCATTTGTGTGTTGTGTTGTATTGTACCATGTTGTGTTGTGTGTTGTGTTGTGTCGTATTGTACCATGTTGTGTTGTGTGTGTTGTGTCATATTGTACCATATTGTGTTGTTTGTGTTGTACCATGTTGTGTTGCATGTGTGTGTTGTGTCGTATTGTACCATGTTGTGTTGCATGTGTATGTTGTGTTGTGTTGTGTCTTATTGTACCTTGTTGTGGTGTGTAAGTTGTGTTGTCATATTGTACCATGTGTGTGATGTGTGTTGTCATATTGTACCATGATGTGTTGTGTGTGCCGTGTTGTCATATTGTACCATGTTGTGTTGTGTGTGTTCTGTCATATTGTACCATGTTGTGTTGTGTCATATAGTACCATGTTGTGTTGTGTTGTGTCATATTGTACGATGTTGTGTTGTTTGTGTTGTCATATTGTACCATGTTGTGTTGTGTTGTGTCGTATTGTACCATGATGTGTTGTGTGTGTTGTATTGTATTGTACAATGTTGTGTTGTGTGTTGTGTTGTCATATTGTATTATGTTGTGTTGTGTGTGTTGTCATATTGTACCATGTTATGTTGTGTTTGTTGTGTTGTCATATTGTACCATGTTCTGTTGTGTGTGTTTTGTCGTATAGTACCATGTTGTATTGAGTCGTATTGTACCATGTTGTGTTTAGTGTGTTTTGTCGTATTGTACCATATTGTGGTGTGTTGTTTCATATTGTAACATGTTGTATTGTGTGTGTTGTGTCGTATTGTACCATGTTGTGTTGTGTTGTGTGTTATGTTGTGTTGAATTGTACCATGTTGTGTTGTTTGTGTTGTGTCGTATTGTACCATGTTGTGTTGGGTGTGTTGTGTCGTACTGTACCTTGTTGAGTTGTGGGTTGTGTTGTGTCATATTGTACCATGTTGTGTTGCGTTGTCATATTGTACCATGTTGTATTGTGTGTGTTGTGTTGTCATATTGTATCATGTTCTCTTGTGTGTTTTTTGTCGTATAGTACCATGTTGTGTTGTGTCATATTGTACCATGTTGTGTTGTGTGTGTTGTGTCATATAGTACCATTTTGTATTGTGTCATATTGTACCATGTTTGTGTTGTGTGTTTTGTGTTGGATAGTACCATGTTGTGTTGTGTGTGTTGTGTCGTATTGTACCATGTTGTTTTGTTTGTGTTGTGTCATATTGTACCATGCTGTGTTGTGTGTTTTGTGTCGTATTGTACCATGTTGTGGTGTGTGTTGTGTCGTATAGTACCATGTTGTGTTGTGTCGTATTGTACCATGTTGTGTTGCATGTGTGTGTTGTGTTGTGTTGTAATGTACCATGATATGTTGTGTGTGCTGTGTTGTGTCATGTTGTGTTGTGTGTGTTGTGTCATTTTGTCCCATGTTTTCTTGTGTGTGTTTTGTCATTATTGCACCATGTTATGTTGTGCGTGTTGTGTCGTACTGTACCATGTTGTGTTTCATGTGTGTTGTGTTGTATTGTACCATGTTGTGTTGTGTGTGCTGTGTTGTGTCATGTTGTGTTGTGTGTGTTGTGTTGTGTCATATTGTACCATGTTGTGTTGTGTGTGTTGTGTCATTTTGT
>JAFFST010054026.1:0-18218 GCA_022414735.1 Noturus placidus
TTAAATTGGTTTGATGTTCCGAAACACTTAAGTGTGACAAACATGCAAAGGAACAGGAAATGAGGAAGGGGGCAAACACTTTTTCACACCACTGTATGTACATATAATAATCAATAAACAGTTCCCATATGGCATAAAATGTTTAACCTTCACTTTCGGTGAGAATTGTGTCCAACTGGAGACTAGAGGTATTACATAAAATCTCTCACCAGAGCAGAATGAGTGGGAGGTTTTTTTCCCTTTCCAAATAAGCAATATTAATCTTTGTACTAATAGGTGACAAATGCAATCATATTATATTTTTTGTTTGATAACACTAGGATATCATTTTTGACATCAAAGATAGCTAGGAATGGGTCTGGATCGAGTGTTCGTCGTATGATGTCTGACAGTGACTGAAAAATTAAAAGCCAATAATTATAAATGACAGGGCATTTCCAAAACATGTGTACAAGTGAAGCTGCAATTTGTCCATCCCAATCACAGGATGAATCCACTGATAAAAAACATATTAAAAACCTTCAATTAGGAAAGGTGAAGTCTGTGTAACTTATCTTAAACTGCAAAAGCCAGTGTCTGTCACACATTCCTTCTTGCTTCCCATCCCACTGCATGTCTGTGATTGTTATTCCAAAGTTATTCTTAGGTTGTTATTCCAAGGTTATTCTTGCCATGCTTTTGTTAAATGTTCTGGTGTGGCCCTGCTTTCATACAGAGAAAGTTTATTACATATAAGAGATATACCTCTCATAGTTTATTTAGGGCGGCTGTGGCTCAGTCGGTAGAGCGAGTTGTCCACGAATCCACTAATCGTGGGGTTGGCGGTTCGAATCCCCGCCCGGGTGATCCCATGCCGAAGTGTCCTTGGGCAAGACACTGAACCCTAAGTTGCCCCCGATGGCAAGCTAGCACCTTGCATGGCAGCTCTGCTACCATTGGTGTGTGAGTGTGCTCTCATTTGTAAGTGGCTTAAAAATGAAAAAATGATATTTCTGTAAAGCTGCTTTGAGACAATGTACCATTGTAAAAAGCGCTATATAAATTTATAGTTTAATGGGTTAGGTAGAAACCTTAAGTCCGTTGGTGAACTTAGTGGAAGGATAAAAAATGCTTTTTGACAAAACGACACACCTGTAAGTATATAAAAAATAGTTGTTAGGTAAATTATACTTTAAAACTTAAAAATATTAAAGTTTTATATATCATATAAATTTGTTAGCTCAATCACACACATGTCTGTTATGGTACTTCGAGCAGGATCGTACACTAGCTAGTGGATTCGTTAAAAAAAAATCATTAAACACTTCAAACAAAACCGTATATAGAATGTCAAATAAAGTTAAAAATCGCTAACATAGGTAATCATTTTGTAGCTACAACAACGATAACAACCTACTTATTTTTGGCTGAGAGTTTGTCCCCATTTTCTTTCAAGCTGAGATGCTTCAGAAAACATGATGTAATTTCCAGTAAGGGAACATAGTGAGCATGGTTTTTGTGGTGCATTGTGGGATAAAGCAGTGTACTGCGATTGACACAGCCCTTAAAATGGCCAACTTCCTGATTAGTGCCCTAACTATTGAAATAGGGAGCTGGTTGAGATGCACCCACAGTCAGTGGCTCAGTAGGGGGCACCACCCTCTTCAAGTTATCCAGAGAAGAAGGCTACTTAAACATGTTAAATATGAAATATATATTGCAAAATAACTATGAAATAAAATGATTTCACCGTACTATTTGCCTGGTAGACATGTTAGCATTTATTAGAATATCAAAAAATCTAAATTGTATTTCAATCATATCTGTGTGCAGGGCACCGGCCAAATGAGTGTGTATGTTAAACTTTAAACTGTCTTTAAACTTTTGTAAAGCAGGTGACTTGAGGCTGCTCTCTAATTGGCTAGCTTCAGATTGTTTATTTTTAATATTTTTTGACCTCAAAATTGTGATCGTGATTGGCCCATTCTTAACAACTCTCTTTCCTGCTACTGCAAGAGATGGTAAACAATGTAGAAGTAGGCACAACATTTCTTCCAGATGAAAGAAAATGTGGTTTTATCTTTACAAAAACCCTCTCACAAGGTGTCCAAATGAAGAAAAAGGGATAAAGGATAAAGTTTGGACCAGATTGACCCAATTTTCAAATTCAGCAACAGTCAAGTGATCGCGGACGAGCTTGCACATGGGTTTCTCTGGCATGTGTTATGGCAAACGGAGTTGGCTAGCTGGATGAGATGTAAGTCATGCATTTTATTGTTTTCCTTGTTTGCCGTTTCAAAGTCCTGGTACCGGGGTTACGAGACATAAACAACTTTCTAAAAAATGCAAATGGCATGAACGTAGCTACAGCCATCTTGACAATGCCATGATGCTACAGTTTTTTGGGAAGCTTAGCTTTTCTGAACATTCAGTCCTGCATTAATCAATCAGTTTATTTGCACCCACAAAACAATTTGCACCAGTTGCCACTGCCCACTGTCTCGGTTTGTCTTGAATAACATCTTGCTATGAATTGACAATTGAAATTGTTTTTATGTTCAAGAAAATGACATAAAAATTTGAATCAGTACAACACATAGAAATGGAAGTGTAAATTGCATGAGATTGGATGTTAGATTGTCTCTTGACCATGCCCTTTTCCCAAACCTAAGAATCTCAAGTACAGTTCATGATTGTTTGGCTTAGACATAGTTGTACAAGTTTTCAAGGAGACATTATTTCCTTTGGGATAGATACTTCCGCTCTTGGAGTATTTCCAGTTTATAACTTCCTTCTGGTGCAGACAGTCCATCCACTTGTGTGTCACAAACACTTTTAAGTGCAGATGTCTGAAGACATTAAAGACTCGGCGTCCCAATGCGACTCAGCTAGAGGCCCACGGTCGTCTACCTAACAAACAAAGCAGAGACCGTGCCGTGTTCGTTCTGAAATAAAGCTCCTCCCCGGTTTCAGCCTTGCATTTGTGAAATACAGGCTGGCTCCGAAATGAACACCATCTGCTCCACACTAAAGCTGCATACAGTAGAATCCAGTGAAATATTTGAGCATCTCTGTCAACAACAGATAAAGGTTCCTAATGAAAGGCCAAAGGAAAGTAAGAGAGTGTGTGTGTGTGTGTGTGTGTGTATGTGTGTGCACGCAGGAGTAGTTATATCGTACAGACAAGGAGAGGGAGTGTAGGTGTGGAGGAAACAGCTGTTCAGGCTTTAGGCATTGCCAGGACTTCTCTCTCTCTCTCTCTCTCTCTCTCTCTCTCTCTCAATTATAGCTGTGTATTTGTCATATTGCTAAGAGCAACAAGAGATAAATCTGGCATGTTGCATTTAGCACACGGTTCGGATCAGTGGAAAGCATTTCTTTAATATCTACAATAAAATACTGTGTTCAAACAGGTATAATACTTTAAATATTTTACAGGTTGATGTAGCAGCCTGTCTGGAGTTCTACAAAAATATTTACAATACCAGCAGGTTATACTATATCATAAAACCTTTCTGTATAGCTACAATAATGCTGTTGTGACTATATTGCAATAATATAGCAAAATATACAGCTTTACTGTAAAACTAGACCCCAAATTATGTACCTAAAGTAGCAAATTAATCTCATCAGGTTGATTTTCCCAATATTTCTTCATCCCAATGTTTGATTAAAAACATTGCATAGCTTGGTAATGTAGCCTAGCTAAGTAGAAAATATTTCCCAGCTAGCCTTGTATTTAAACTATATAATTAATGTAGCTTACTTTCCCAGTATTGGGAAGTGGGTCCCACAGATTCTCACACTGCTTTTCTTATTGTTATTTGTATGAGTTTTCGGTTGTGTAATGTTTCATTTGAGTAGTTTTTATTGTGCAACTTGATAGTTAATTTTCAAGTTCCTACTGTGCCATGTCTGTCTCTATGTACTCTGTCTGTCTTATGGTTCTTCTGAAATGAAATGATTGTGATTGTGATTAATGATGAATGAAATGATGATGTGAACTGAGATTAAATTAATACTGATTACATTAATAAACACATTTTTATCAGATTGTTTAGTTTAGAATTTTAGACTCTTTCACATGTTTTTAGATTAGAGATTAGATTACAGTTTTTATTGTCACTCTAGCCATATATATATATATATATATATATATATATATATATATATATATATATGCATATAACCAAAAATTATAAGACAGAACAATAAAAGTGGTAAAAAAAAAATCATACAAACTAAAATTACCGAGAAATATATTATCTATATCTAGTCCTTAAAAAAGAACTCTGTGCCATATGTGAACAAATATTATCTAAAGAAAATATAAATTACAGTAATGACCTGCCAGGAGATTAATATAATCTCAAGGTACTAATAATACAAGGTATTATACAAGGTATACAAGGTATACTAATTTTTTTACTATATTATACCAGGTATAATAATACATAATACAAGGTAACTATAAACAAATTGCACATTTAACTGTTAAACTTGAGAGAGCTGCTGTGTGTATATTATATTTGTGTATACTGTAAAACAGGACTCAACTGGAATAAAAAGAATACCAGGCTTGTTATTGTAAACTTTGCTATTGTTTGTTTGTACAAATGAAGAAAAAATCATTGTAGATAAATAACATACATTACTCACATAATTGTAATCAGATTATGAACAGATACAAACTTTCACTTTATAGTGTCCTACTTGAAAATAAAGGTTTATTCTGTTTAGTTATGTATTAAAAAATATCGACAAGGCATTTCATTTGTGTGCCCCCCCCCCCACACACACACACACACACTCACACACTATTCAGAATTTATGCCATATCATATTAGTTGTAAATAGAAAAAGCCAGGTCCAGTTTTAGTGCATTTAGCTTTTTCTACATAAAGCAGTTTGTATGGTGTTTAGGAAGACTACACATGCAGTCGTTGTTTACTAAACATAAATAGAGCAATTGCTAATTTTGCATTTGTGTTGTCAAACTATTATTCACCTTCCACCTATAAAATCTGTCAAATACAAATACATTGTATCTGCAGAACACAGGACTATTTTGGTCATTAAGCAAGATAATATTCCACCCCCCATACACATTACTGTTCAGTCACATTTCATCCTGTATGTTTATGTGAGTGAGTGTGTGCCATCCTGTCTCTGGCAATGTGTGAAATGTGAATGAACTCTTCACAAAAGAGCTACACCAGTCTATGTGTGCTCTCTGTTTATGTGTGTAAGGGTGTCCGATTATGTAAGAGTATGTGTGGACTCCATTCCAACATTTATGATGTGGTTTCAGAGGATAAGTTTCCAAAGATTCAACTGTACCACAAAACACAATGATTACAAACCGAGTACACAATCTACCCAATGTTGATTACACAGTGAATTGAATTTTTCTTATACACTAACTCACAGTGACTCGCTCACTTACACACACACACACACACACACACTTAAACCTAATTAATGCTATGCCTCCATCTAAAGCTAATATTAACATTAACCTTTTAAAATTGTTTTATTGTAAAAGCTGTCTTTTTAATAAAACAAAACATTTATTGTTAGATTTTAACAAGTAACCTTAGACTGGGGCAGCTGATAATATGATTCTCTAATATCATTTTCATTTATTAAACAACATTTCATTTATTAAAGAAAAAGAGAAAAGTTTGGAATTTTTTTATTTAACAATTTTAACAAAATTTTAACATGAAAACAGCTGCTTCCAGTTAGTTAATTAAATTGATAACAAAAATAAATAAATAGATATCACAATTTTCATGATATCACAGTAAAAACTATTGTGACTTAAATTTATCACAATATCTATATTATATCATTGTATCCCTCAGTATTTAACTCATGACTTAGTGAGTAGATCTTATTATTCATAAACAGGTTTTGCATTCTTTTCTCAGTACAACGAAACATGGCAGAATTGTTGTTCAAGTTAATTAATTTAATTAATTAATTATTTAATTTAATTTAATTAATTAATTTATCAATTTGTATAGCGCTTTTTACAATGGTACATTGTCTCAAAGCAGCTTTTACAGAAATATCATTTTTACATTTACAAGTGACTTACTAATGAGAGCGCATTCACACACCAATGGTAGCAGAGCTGCATGCAAGGTGCTAGCTTGCCATTGGGGGCAACTTAGGGTTCAGTGTCTTGCCCAAGGACACTTCGGCATGGGATCACCCGGGCCGGGATTCGAGCCGCCAACCTCACGGTTAGTGGATTAGTGGACAACCCGCTCTACCAACTGAGCCACAGCTGCCCTAATCACATTAATCACATGTCACAGTGGATTGAGGTAAAGTAGAATTAGGGTTCATTGGTGGCTGTGGCTCAGGTGGTAGAGCGGGTTGTCCACTAATCGTAAGGTTGGAGGTTCGATTCCTGGCTCGCATGACTCCACATGCTGAACTGTCCTTGGGCAAGACACTGAACCCCAAGTTAATCCTGATGGCAAATTAGTGCCTTGCATGACAGCTCTGCTAACATTGGAGTATGGGTGAATGAGAACCAGTGTAAAGTGCTTTAGATAAAAGGAGACCATTTACCATTCACTTTGTTAATGAAAACAATGATGAAAATGTTCATCGACGACCTTTTATTCCCTGTCTAAGACAAAATGATGATGAGACAACACCGACGTCATTAAGCGTTACAGTAACTGTGATGATATGAGCATGGAATATTGTTGACGAAAAAAGATGAAACTAAAATGTTGATTAAAAATGTAAAATTTTTACTAAAATCTCTCCTAATATTTGTCGACAAAAAATTACAGACTGGACCCCTCCCCTAAATTACAATATGCATCATGATATAATAAAGACTTCATGTAAAAACCATAATGAACTTTCTTTTACTTTTCCACTGTCCGTTGTTACCCAGATGAGGATGGGTTTCCTCAAGGTTTTATCCTTGCCACCTTCTTCACCAGCTTGCTCGTTAGGGATAAATTCACTCACTTAAAATATGTATCCTGTGTTTATATGTTTCTGTAAAGCTGCTTTGAGACAATGTCCATTGTTAAAATTGCTATACAAATAAAATTGAATTGAATCTGCAGCAGTTTCCTTTCCTGTGCTGCATGTGACATATCAGGACTAAGCAAGCACAGTGGGGAGAATCTTTCCAGCTAATGATAATTTTGGCTAGGCTAGATTGACTGAAATGTTAAATCACTAATAATCTTATGGCTAAATATGTCAACAGTTTTCATTGACTAAAAATAGATTAAAATACTTACAAATAATTGTAAATAATTTTCTTTTACTGAGATGAGACTAAAATGCCCAACTAAAACTTGACTAAAAAACCAGGATAAGGTTGACTAAATATGATAAAAACTATCAAGGGCATTTGAGTAAGAAATTTAACAATATCTGACAATAACAATTAAAAATACTCCTTTAAACCATTCAGACCTAGCCTTTATTTTGTAATCCATTGTGTGTGGGACCTGTGCAGCAACCTACAGCTCAAGCCAGACACACACACACACACACAAACACACACACACACACACACCCCCAACAACAACAACCATATATACACAAAATACATTCAGATACAGGCATCTCATAAGTTCCTCTGCATATGATGTCTTCAATACAGTAATTCAGAATGTTTTATTCAGACATTTTTCTATCATGAAATTTTTTATATGAAATATTTTTGGGCTGTAAAGATTTTGGCACCATCTTTAATCAGCAAAGAAACAGTGACAGGACAGTGAAGGAACAGTGAAGAAATAGCAGAAAATAGATAGAGAAGCAAAGGAAGAGTGGTGAAGAAACAGGGGAGGAACTGTTTGAACAGTTTGAGGTATGGTGGACAATTAATGGAGAATTAATGGAATAGTAGTATAAGACTGATTGAGGAAAGCTGGAGGAGTAGTATACAGTCAGCAACATTGCTGGGACATAGTAAAGTGCTGAAAGAGGAAGCTCTGCTCAAACAGTTCCCTCTACTCTTACACTGAAAGCAGTGCAAGTTATAAAGCTCATGGGCTCAAACAGACACCCTGCCAGGGCCTTTGTGGCCTTATAAACATTACAGTTGGCCTGTAAAAGTTTATTAAGTGCTAAAAGGTGCTACGGATTTTTTTTACTGTGAATTTTCTCTAGTGGCTAAGAGAATTAATTGACGTGTAATACCTGGTAAAGTGATAACTGGTGTTAATGTGAAACGCAAGCCTGGTTCTGCTCTCTGGTTGGATGGAGTGCAGCTGAGCTTCACTGAAAGCCTTCCATCTCCTTACAACGCTCTCGGAGCAATAAGACGCATTTCACTTCTTCACCACAAGGGGGCAAAGTAGGTCCAGAAATTCTGCTGTCAGTTTAGATAAAGATTTTTGAGATGATGTTGAGCCATCATTTGTAATGAGTATTCAGATTGTTCAAAGAGCAAAGGGAAAATGCTTAGAAGACCCCTCTATGCAAGAAATGATAATAATTAGTTACAAAACAACTGACTATCAAAGTGATTCACAACTATGTGTGTGTGTGAGTGTGTGTATTTCCCAAGAGTGATGTATGTGATGATGAACATCATGGTGATTTGTGTCATCTCAGAGTTGAAGGGCTGTGGAAACAGGATCTGAGGATTATAAATTAAGCATCACATATCCCTCATAAACACACACAGTGCTGAGAGGAGCAGGCTGAAGTGTTTCCTGACTGTGTTTGAGGCTGTTTGTGTGTGTGCATGAGTAGGTGAGAGAGTGAGTCTGGGTTCCCTGTCAGTGGAAGTGGGCAGTGTTGTGGCACTTTGCCATTTGCACTGTGTAACAGCTGCCACAGCACACTGTGTATGTGTGTGTGTGTATGTGGGTGGTCAGTGTCCATGTTGGAGTGTGTGAGCATGTAGCAATTTCACCATCTAGGTGGTAAAGTTAAGAAACTCCGACTTAAGAAACACATTTAAATGGGTTTATATTGAAATATTTGTGGTTTGTTGGTTGATGGTGTATTTCCATTATTCGCATGAAAAGTTAGAAGTGTATGTGTACAGCTGATGTCACAGGGGGACACTGGACACTGAAGAAAAATCAGCGATGTTCAATGTCATTATTGAGAAATCCAATGTAAATATAATGGAGTAAAAGTTGGACTCAACGTTCCAGAAGGCAATACAGCTGTATGTCATAGTTGTGCTGAGATTCTGCAGAGACTCATCTTGGTTAGTGATCCACATGATAACAGGAACAGTCTCACTGACTGCATTATTAGCATGAAAGTGGACACTTGGAACATTGTCTGTTTGAGCTGCGTGAACAAATGAAGTGATGAGAGAGTTGGACCACAATTCTGAAAAAGTTGGGACAGACTTATTAAGCTTTTGGGCGCTGAAGACACCAGTTGGTTAAGTTTAGCAAGTGGAATATTCCCCCATTCATCCATTATTTATTTCTTCAGCTGAACAGGGCCTTCGTTGCCATATTTTGTCGCTTCATACTGCACCACACATTCTCAATTGGAGACGAGTCAGGACTGCAGGCAGGCCATGCTAGCACCTGTACTCTCTGCTTAAGCAACCATGTGCTTGTAATCCAAGCAGAATGTGGTTTGGCGTTGTCGTGCTCTGGATGGCAGCATACGTTGCTCCAAAATGTGTACATATTTTTCTGCATTAATGGTGTCCTCACAGCTGTGCAAGTTACCCATGCCGATTTGCTCTTTGGCCCTTAGAACACGAAGAACAATTTGTGTATTGTGAGAATACACAAATGTTTTTGTCCAAAAAATATTTGAAATGTTGACTTGTCGGACCACAAAAGATGTTCATCTACTGTTCATCTCAGACGAGACTGAGCCCAGAGAAGTCAGCGGTGAGGTGCTTCTCAACAGTGTAGATGTATGGCTTCTACTAGTAACGCCTTAACCTGCATCTGTCAATGCAGCGGTGAATGGTGTTGACTGAAAAGTTTACCAAAGTATTCCCGAGCCCATGTCAGGATATCCATTACAGACTCATGACGGTTTTTAAGACAGTGACGTCTAAGGGATCGGAGATCGTGTGCATTCAGAAGAGGATATCGGCCTTGCCCTTTATGCACTGAGATTTGACCGGATTCCTTGAATCTTTTAATTATATTGTACACTGTAGAAGGTGAAATGCCCAAAATCCTACCGATTTGTCTTTGGGGAATGTTGTTCTCAAAGTCTTGGATTATCCGCTAACGCATCTGTTGGCAGATTGGTGAGCCTCGACCCATCTTTGCTCTTGAAGGTCTAGGCCTATTTTGGAAGCTCCTTATATTATGATTATAATTAGATGATTGCCTCACCTGTTTCATATCACCTTCTTATTTCAACATGTCACATCGCTGTTAGTCCAAAATTGCCCCTGTCCCAACTTTTTGGAACGTGTTGCATGCATCAATTTAGAAAAACATTTATCTTCAAAAAACTATTAACTTGATTAGGTAAAACAATAAATACTTTGCCTTTATACGTTTTTTGTTTTTGTTTAAATACAAGTCAAAGTACATTTACAAATCACTCCTCTTTGTTTTATTAGCATTTTCCATACTGTCCCAACTTTTTTGGAAATGGGTCTGCACAAAAGTACTAAAGCATTGCTGCATCAGTCTTTAATATTTTGGGTGGAGATGAATAACTGCTGGTGCCACTATCAGCAGCTATTTTAAGAGTATTGTAGGTAATCTGGGAAACCATCAACCATTGTGAAAATAGATCAACTTGTTGATGAAAGAAATCAACTTACAAAATAAATCTTGGATGCCACTGAAAATCATATGTCAGTTCTAAATTTTAATATGCAAGTCCTTCAGGGTGACATTTTCCTTTAACCATGCAGATATTCAATCTTTCTAGTGGACACAATTACAACTGAACCCAAAGAATGGTTACTACTGTGTTCCTTATTGTGCTTACATTATTTGCTCTAGTATCTCACGGTGAGCCTCTTTCCATCAATTGTGTCTTGATCCTATTTCATACAAATAAAACAAATAAGAGCTTATTACAAGTGATAGATCGCAGAGCCTGCCTCTAACCTGAAAAATACAGAAACATGCTCATAGCCCTGCAGGAACAGGTGTGAGTGACTCAGCCAGTCAGAGGCATGTTGCCAGTTTAGCACACTTCCAGATGCTGGTACAAAGTGTGAGCCAGTAATCTCACCAGAGATCAGCTGTTCAAGCAGAGAAGCACTTAGCCAGCTGTTTGACCAATTGTAATCAGGCCATGATAAAAAAAAAAAAAAAATTTTTGCCATAATCACATCCTCAAGAACGTGTTTTTGTCTAACCTGAATACTGCTGTAGTCATCAGTGTGCTATGACCCATACAGGTCACAGGATTTGACTAACTGTAATAACATGCGCAATGGAATTTTTCAAGGATGGATCTGGATGGAAGATTTCATGGTGGAACTAAACTGGGTGGATATGATTAGTATTCAGAATAGATAGAAGCATATTTCTTAATGCAACAAATGTTTGTTTCTGAAGCCCAATTTTTCAGTTTTTTATTTGTTGAAAAAGTTTGAAATATCCAATAAATTTCGTTCCACTTCATGATTGTGTCCCACCTGTTGTTGATTCTTCACAAAAAATTACAGTTTTATATCTTTATGTTTGAGGCCTGAAACGTGGCAAAAGGTCGAACAGTTCAAGGGGGCCGAATACTTTCGCAAGGCACTGTATATTGAGATACTGGAGATTTCCTTTTTTATGAGAGATGTAATCCGTAATCATCAAGATTAAAACAAAAAAAAGGCATGAAATATTTCACTTTATGTGTAATGAATCTAGACTATACGAAAGTTCCACTTTTTAAATTAAATGACAATAAAAAGTGAACATTTCCATGATATTCAATTTTTTTGAGATGCAGCTGTAGATGTTGACAGTAATCCTTGCTTAAGTAGTCTACAAAAAGTCATAGAATTCTGACTTTTTTTCCTAGTTGACTACTGATTTTTTCACACTCATTTATGTGACAAAAATACATCATCTCACTTAGTAAAGATTTTCTAAAGGCCAATGACCAGTGAGAGTAGTTTTACAGTTTAAAGATGGTGTATTTTTTGACAAGAAGGCACAACATACATTATTCTGCTTTTCCCACAACTGTGACATTAAAAGGTTTATTCATTCATTCATTCAACTTCAGGGACTGCATTATCCTGGTCAGAGTTGAATCTGGAGCTTATGCCAGGAACACTATGCACGAGGCATCATGCACACACACACACACACACACACACACACACCCCCACCCCTAGGGGCACCTTAGAGCCACTAAGAAAGTGTGTTTGTTATTTTGATGCCATCACATATTAACTAAAACTCATAGCGTGAAAATTAATATTCTATGAGCATCCATGAGTCTTAATTTTGAACCTTAAATAATGTTACTAATGCAGGAAAGACAAGTACAAACTTATGCTATTAGGGTTAT
This sequence comes from Noturus placidus, assembly GCA_022414735.1. NCBI lineage: Eukaryota > Metazoa > Chordata > Actinopteri > Siluriformes > Ictaluridae > Noturus > Noturus placidus. The sequence goes on from JAFFST010054026.1 coordinate 12,442, forward strand.
AATGTAATCATGTCTGACTTTCTTTTAATCCCTTAAACTCCCAGGACATCTTGACAGGTTGAGACTTGATTTTTTTTCTTCTTGGTTTTACTGTACTTACTTACTAAATAATTCATAGTAATTTAATACTGTGCTTTAAGATTAGTTTAAAGGGTTCAGTAAGGCAGATTTTATAATGATACATGATGTAAGAAAATTTGCTAGACATACAGGCAAGTGCAAGCTTGTGGTAACATGTCTAACTTACACTTGGCACAGCTGTAAAATGACACCTGCAAGATTCTACACTGTAAATGTGTTACATGGGCAGTTTAAGAGCATAAATGGATACTAAAATACTACTTGTTTATATGGTTGCATAGTTAATTATGAAATAGTACCCAGATATCTGTATATTACAGTGCATCCTCTTAGGCTGTCTGTGTGCATAGCTGTAATGGCAATAATACATACTGCTGAGATGGCTGTTGACATCATTACTCAGGAGTTGCACCGTTCGCATCAATCTTCCCCCCCCCCACACACACACACTCCTGAGGTGAGTGAATTTTTCATCTCAGAGTTCATCTAGGGGTCATGCACACACACATGCGCTCTGATATGAGATACACTCAGCAGGTACACTAACGCAACTCTATGGCCCATTTTTCTTTCTTTCATTCTTACCTTCTATTTTTTTCCCCCGTACATCTACAGTGCCATCTCAGATTACTCTGTTAAATTCTTCACAGCTGAAGAACACAGTGTAGGCACAACAAATGGCACCACATCGTTTCATTAAAGGCAGTTCTCAGCAACATGCTGAATCCTGACAGGTACAAAAACTTGTGACTTGTGCCATGAGATTTCACACACAAACAGACAAATCTGTCCTCTCATGAGCAAGACTACAATAAGGTCCCAATATACAAAGAACACAAGCCTACAGGGCATATTGAAATAACTGAAAACTATTTGATATAATATTTGGACATAATATATTATTATTATTATTATTATTATTAGTAGTAGTAGTATTTTATTTGTATTTGATGACCACAGAAAACATTGGTATGTAATTTGTATGAAAATAACCGCCACCTCGACCAAAAAAACCTAAACTTTGTATTTTTAAAATACAGTAAATTGTCACTCCAGAGCTGGTCTATAGTTAGAAATTGTCTGCAGCACCAAAAACTTAACAAAGGCAGCATCTGTTGGTGAGCCATTCAAAAACAGTGCAGCACATTCCAAATGCTTCACTGGCACATTTCCATCCAGCATGATGCAAAAATCATAGTTATCACCATTGTTTGGAAAGTTACTTTGCAATTGTAATTTGTCAAGCTACAAGTAACTTTTGTCACACTGTCAGAGACAGTTCACCAGCACAGCACCAGAGGGCCCACTCTTCTTCATTTGTCACACTCCTTTGGCCATGCATTATTTACAGGGGCCTGAATGCCGTGAACATCACATACATGTATCTGCTTCCACTTGTACCTTCAGCTCTTCAGGTGAGATGAACAAAGATCTTCATAAAAACAGGTGCTGCATACAACCTTATTTGCATTAGACAAGGTGATTAATGGAAGAATGTATTCATAACCACATTGGGACATTACAAATTACTTGTCATGCCTTATTGACTGGTAAATGTTCCTTAGTTTTCCAAGCATTTCGTATTTGCAGTTCTTTGAGAATTTCTGAACCAATTCGTAATTGTGTACATAGACAACATTTTGATCTTTTCTTTCTAAGAAGAAAAACATGCCAGCCATTTGCATCAAGTGCTAAAGAAAAGACCTGGATAATAATGTCTTTGTCAAGCTCAAGAAGTGCAAATTTCACTAGTCTTTAGTAAAGTTTCTGAGGTTTATTTTCTAGATGAAAAGATGGAGATGAATAAGACCAGTATGAAAGCATTTATATGGCCACAAGCTAGTACCACCAAGGAGCTACAAAGATTTCTATCGGGGATCAGATTTATTAAATTTATCAGGGACTCAGCTCTGTGTCAGTTCCTCTTACATTCCTCCTAAAAGGTAAACTGACTAAAAGGTAAAAGTGGCTCCAGTGGAATAATGCAGCTGTACTAGCCTTTCAAACACTCAAAATAATTTTATCAGTGCCCCTATACTCAATCATCCATCACTGCCTTTCAATGTGGAAGTAGATGCATCTGAAATTGGAGTAGGAGCAGTGCTTTCTCAATGTCGTGGAAATCCTTCCAAGATGCATCCATGTTGGAACCAACAATGATGTTGGGAACAGAGAACTCTTGATCATTAAAACAGCAATGGATGAAATGGAGGCATTGGTTAGAGGGATCTGATCTGAGCAACCATTCCTGATTCTTACTGACAACAGAAATCTAGAATATGTCGTCAAGTCAGCTAAAAGATTAAACCCTTGTCAAGCTCACTAGACAATGTTCTTCAGCCAGTTCAGGACACACTAACATACAGACCTGGATAAATAAACCATGAAAGCAGATGCTCTGCCCCTGTTACATAAATCATCCTTCCACAGTCCTGTATTGTACCTTCAGTTGGATGGGAGATCATGGAATGACATCATGAGCACACAACAGGATGAAACCACACCACCAGAATATCACAATGGAAAAACCTTCACACATTGTTCAATTCTGGGCATATTGAAATACAATGCACCATAAAACTGGTAGAAAACAAGTTTGGGTGGCCTTCTTTGTCCAGAGAATTCAATATGTCAAAGCCTGTCCAGTCTGTGCAAAATATAATTTTAGACATCTATCCAAAGGCCTGCTGGAACTGCTCTTTCCACATCATCCATGGTCACACATCTCCACTGATTGCATCACACATCTCAGGTTTTCCAACATTTTTTTTTTCATATTTTACTAGATTTTCCATATCCTGTCAAATATTCCCTGTCAAAGCTCCTTACAGCTATGGAAACAGTCAAGATTGTCTTCAGCAAAGCATTCAGACATAAATACCAGTTCGCTTCAAGGGTTTGGAAAGCATTATGACAATTTATATATATTAACTAAACATTAATTCTCAGTGCAATGGCCAGGTTGAATATCCAAATAAAAGGTTGGATAATCCTTAATGTCCTATTGCAGCAGCAACTAACATGACTGGAGTCATTATCTCCCATGGGCAAAGTACACACCGAGCTCACTGACTCATTCACTGAACTAGCACATTTCCATTGTGTCCTTGGTTACTATCCACACCTGTTTCTGTGGATAAGCGAACCCATGAAAGTGTTGATGAATTGAAGAGGAGAAGTGAGCAGACCTGCAAGGTGACTCTTGTTAATCTCCCAAAAGCGATAAGGCAGCACAAGATCCAGGTAAACGAACATTGCTGTTCTCACTCCCAGCTGTGTCCGAGCAGATGGTTTGGCTCTCCACCTGAAATGTGAAGCTCAGGCTACCTTTATGACAATGATGTCCTTGCTTCATAGGTCCTTTTAAAGTTCTAAGACTAATCAATCCTGTTTCTTAACATCTAAAAATGCCACAGTCATATAGAATTACTCCTACTTTTCATATCTCCTTACTCAAATCTGTATTTCAATCATGTATTGCCCATACCCCGCTGACCAAAGCTGGAACACAACCATTAATGGAGATCAAGGGAGGTTCAGTATACACTGTCCAGGCTTTACTCAACTCTGGGTGATTGGGAAACTAAATTAAGTACATCATGGATTGGCAGTGGTATAGTCCCAAGAAGAGATCATAGGTTACTGTCAAAGACAAAGACATCCTGGACAAATCAGTTCTCTAGCCCAAATTCTAACACTCTTCTTCTTTTGTCACAGTCATTTGCTGTTCATATATACAGTCCCCTTTGAAACTATTGGAATGGCAAGGCAAATTAATGTTTTGGGTTTCTTTTTGCTATAAACTGCAGACATTTGGGTTCAAGATCAAAAGATCTTAAAGAATTTCAGCTTTCAACTCCTGGTATTTATATGTAAATGGGTGAAACAACACAAAACATAGCACATTTAGTACCAGCCCACCCAATTTGTAGGTGAGCAAAAATATTGGAACATGTGACAGAAACATGTGTTTCTTGTTGCCCAGGTGTGTCCTCTTAGAGTGATTGTTTAAACAATAAATAGCTCTGAACATCTACTCTTGGATTTAAGCTTCAGTTTCACTTGTGAAGACTACATTTGTTGTTAAAATGGAAATGCCAACATAAATATCATTCAGAGCCATTGCATAAACATTTGGCATGCTCTGAAAAACAAAGAAACCACTGGGGTATTGAGAAACAGACACCGAATGGGTTGGCCAAGGAAAATAACAACAGCTGCTTACAGAAACATTGTGAGAGATATAAAGAAAACCACCAAAACAAGTCAGTGACATTGCTAACAACCTCCAAAGGGCAGGGGTGAAGGCATTACAATCCAATGTTCAAAGAAGACTTTGAGAGCAGAAATATAGAGGCCATACCCCAAGATGCAGTTTACAAAGAAATACAGAGATAAGCCACAGTAGTTATGGAACCAAGATTAACCTCTACCAAAGTGATAGTTAAGGTGCAGAGAAAGAAAGGATTTGCTCATGATACATACATACATGATAAACATACAAGGTCATCTGTGAAACATGGTGGAGGTAGTGTCATGGCTTGGGCTTGCATGGCTGCTTCGGGAACAGGCTCATTAATCTTTACTGATGATGTAGCTCGTGAGGGTAGGAACAGAATAAATTCAGAAGTTTACTGCCAATTTACAGAGAACTGCATCCATATTAAGCAGGAGGATGGTGTATAACACAAACAAATAAATTGGCCTTGCTGTTCCAATAGTTTCTGAGGGGTGAGTATATACACTGTATATATTATATAGTATTTATATGAATTATTAATTAATTATTAAGCATATTCATTTTTGTTTGTATAGGTTACAAAGTGTGAATCTTTCATGCTCATAAACATTGATGATTTTGGTCAAGTATGTTTGATTAAGTAATCTTGTTCATGTTAGTCTTGTTTTCATCACCAGAAGACTCGATCCTGTGCAGCTGTAAAGTGATTCTGTTATTCTCCATGGGCCCATGCAAGCTGAGGTGAGCACACTACACTGAATAGAAGTACTGGACTAGGTACCCGAGGGATCAAAATAGTATACACATACAATAATAATTTGTTTGATTAAAAAATAAGTTTGAACTGTGAAAAGGGAAAAGGTGTTTTAGCTGTACTGGGTGAAAAAAATTGTCTTGTTTCTATATTATTTTGAAATAACTCGGCAACAAATCACACTACTAAAATTATAGTTAAACTAACTGCTCCATAAAATTAACTATTAATATGTGCCTATTCAACATTTAATTAATAAGATTTCACTAGATCAGTAAAGTTTTAAATATTATGTACCCTATTTCTAAAGCCATGTTAACATTTGTTGTGCAATAATATGTTAAAAACAGCCTAACCCATTCCAAAGTGTTTTATTTCCCATATTACCATGGGTGGAAAATAGCAAACTACATTTACAGCGGTGCTTGAATTTTCTACATTTCTGCATGAATATGACCTAAACCTAAATCCTCAATCAGGACTGCAGACTCACTCACCATCTTCAAGAAACAGCTAAAGACCCACCTCTTCCGTCAACACCTAACCATCTCAGAAAAAAAAAAAAAAAAATTTGCACTTACACCTCTACTCTGCGCACGTTGCTTCTTCTAGTACTCAACTAATAGATCTTGTGTAGTAGCACTACTTGTATTGTTCCCTGCTTGATATCACTTTGCTTGTATCTCTCATTTGTAAGTCGCT
>JAFFST010054026.1:42868-54607 GCA_022414735.1 Noturus placidus
GCTGAATAATTTTTCACCCAATTTTTCAGTTTTTTATTTGTTGAAAAAGTTTGAAATATCCAATAAATTTGGTTCCACTTCATGATTGTGTCCCACCTGTTGTTGATTCTTCACAAAAAATTACAGTTTTATATCTTTATGTTTGAGGCCTGAAACGTGGCAAAAGGTCGAAAAGTTCAAGGGGGCCGAATACTTTCGCAAGGCACTGTATATCCTGTTTGTGTGTGTGTATACTCTGGTATACACTGATCATGTATAAGTTGGGTATCTGAACCATGCATGTTGATACATTCACATGTACACACAAATTCGGATTAACAATCACATACATACCCCAAAAAGAAAACTTTTTGATATATACACACATGCTTTTTAATTGTAGGATACCATTGACATACTGTACATGTGCATGATAACATCAGCTTAACTCAATGCACCCATTTAATGTGAATGTCTGAAGATTTATTGATTTATTACATATCTCCAACAGTGTCGCATGATTTAAGTTGCATATAGAGCCTGTATGGTAGATTTTGCTCTGGTTCATGATTTCCTCCCAAGCTTCTGTCTGTATTAGCCATATGTTTGATTATCTGCACAGCCAGAATGAGCAAAGGACACTTCAGTTTAGTGAATCTGCCAATAGAAAGAAGAAACGAGCAGAACTTTCCACACATGGCTATGCTCCTAGCTACACTCAGACACCATTAATTCAGTGCAGAATGATCTCAAGTTTTCCCTTGTGCTAAAGCTTCCAGCAGAAAAGCACAAACTTCCATGTGAATGTTTAATATTTGCATTAACAGGAAACCATCAACACCTCCTTCACTAGATGCAAAAGACGTATATATGGATAGAGCATATCCATTTATATAGTATCTTTATTTTTTTATGACATTCATTGAAGAGTAACTACTATCAAAATGATCATAGTTATTATAATTACTATTTAGTTATCATAGTTATAAAGCCAATTATCTTTTCACTTGAAATGAGTGAGTTTAAAAATGGCAGACACACTATGTTTTTGATGAATGTGACTCCAAACTATGGAAAGTGGTGTTAAAATGATGTAAATTTTGACTCTACATTTTAACACCATGTAAAACTGGCGTGGTGTCTGTGGATGGAACTTTCAGGAATAAAAGGGTTATGTTCATAAAAAAAGTCTGTTCTGCAATCATGAAGAGACTGTGGAAATTCTTTTAACACAGGAAAGAGTCTTTGGCTGTAAGAGCTGAGTTATTCAATCTGTTTGAGGGAGGGACTAAGAAAGCAAATTTTGACAAAGAACAATTTGCTCACTAAGTACAGATTTAATTACGAGTGACCAAGTGGCCATTCATTCAGACTAGGTAGGAACGTTACAATTAGGAGCAGAGCCAAGAGTGGATCACAAGATACATACACACACATACCTCTCAGGGGTGCTGTGGCCATGGCCTGAAATGACAAATGATTGATTTCAGAGCTGACTCTAAGAATCAGACAGTGTGTCCAGCCTGAGGCCAAATCAGAACCAGCACTGCTTTAAACTTCCTGTCCACACTCAGACACACACACACACACACACACACACACACATACATACTGTCTGCTATTCTCACTGTTCTCATCTAAAATGTAACAGAATCCATGTGCTGGTGTTCACAGACCCAGACACACATGACCCTGAAAGTCTCCCCCAGCTATCACATTACTACAGACCCTATCTGCAGCTCTACATCCATATATCTCTGACCATTATCTATCAATTAAAGTGCATGTGCATCCTGCGTATGGTGCCGTGCAGCATACTGCCCTCACTGACCAGCCGCTGAACTCTCATGTACTCGTGAACAACATGGTCAGCCAGTGCTGCTCATTTGTCATGTTGCACTCTGACAGTAAAAGGTCATCGGCTCCCATCGCTGCAAGTCAGAAAGAGCAGCTTTCATTTTACCCAACGCTATGGATTTATCTAAGACTGGAAAGATGAAGAGACACTCACATGCATCCACGCCTATCACTTTATCTAAACTAAGCCAAATATATGTGCATCTACCTCCTACCTACAGTGAAATAATTAGGAAAAATGCAAACAGTTCAATTATTCCACATGCCCATGCATTTATTGTTGAAATATCTAGTGTTAATGATGAGCTTTAAATGAGGAAAATCTTGAAAAGAATCAATTCAAGTCTGGACAAATGAGTGAGGGCACATGTCTATGGAAATAAGCTGACATTTCCATAAACTCTGGTTCACCTCTGTTCAGTTTCTTCTAGTTTGCCATTGTATCAAAACATTCTGGGCGGCGTATTAAAAGTTCCTTCAGCCTGCACAGGAAACACCCTCTGGCAAACTATTTTCTCTCTTGTTCCAACCATTCACACTCAAGTGAAGGCTGTCCAAGTTCAACCGTCAAAGGCCAAAAAAAATCTCACCACTTAAACACCAGGTCAAGTGGTGAAAGGACCAAGATGATAACTTCCGTATTGTGTGGATTTTTCACTATACGGAAGGCTTTCTCAATCCTTTCACACTTGTAAATGTGATTCACATTGTATCTACTTTTGTATATTTTATATTGCAAGGCTGTGATTCGATGTAAAGTCTGTGTTAAATTAGGTTTTTCTTTCACCAGCTGACACCAGGCAGATCAGTGGGCCATAACACTTCTCCTGCAGCCTGCTGCACTCCTCTTCTCTCTGCTCCACTGGGGATGGATGGGGGAGAAAGGAGGAAACAGGAGCTTGCACATCATGGGCAAATGGTCAAGTTCCTGGCCCCCTCCTCCCTGGCTGGCATGATTTAGTGGAGGCTTGCTCTTCCTGCCATTATTCGTCTCGTGAAGCAGCGCTCTGCACTGAGGGAGCCGCCTGGTGCCATGACCCGCAGGCCGTTCAGCTCCATTCAGCACGATGTTAACCCCTGCTTTCCCACATGTACCCCAATGCCTTATAATGCTCAGGTTTGTCTATCTTGGTTTGGAATCTGGTTTTAGAATTTTACAGGACTGTACAAATTGATTCAGCATAATGGAATTTAGGAATTAGGCATTGAAATGACAACAGTTCACGTGGTTTGTTACTGTTTACAATACATAGTATCAAAACCATTACAAGCATTAAGATATTAAGATAAGATCGTTGATTGTGCCCATTCAGAATGAGAGGATCCAACTGCATAAAGAGATGAAGCCATGTGCTGTGTTATACTTTCATACTGACATATTGAATCTCATGGAAGAAATCATGTGGACGATGAAACAAGAAACTATACAAGAAAACATTCAGGTGACAGATTAACACTGCAATTGCCAAAACCACCCTGCTTTTAGAAATCCCTTTTAAAACCCAAAACAACATCTAACACTAAACCGTCAGGATATTTGTTATGTAAACCCAAAAAAGCTACATTTTTATGTGTCTATATGAAAGTGCATAGTGTGACAGTAGATAATAGCAATGTTTATTATTTTCAGAGTTCAGCCAGGTCTGAGTGGGTGTGTAGTACTCTGAGGTGAAGAAAGAGTGAAGCTGTCAGCCTGGGGCTGCAGTCATTCTGTTGAACCTCAGACATACCCAGGTCATGAAGTCGACCTCTTTCCTTCTCTATGACTCTATCACTAAGTGCTCATCTACCTCACACTCACTGCCTGCCACTCAGGGCCCACCCAGTGGTAACACAATTAATGATAAATACATGATTTTGCATAACAATGGCATCATTAAACTTCCTGGATCAGTAAAGGAAGACATATTTATTCATATTTAATGATTCTGACCAGGATGAGCTGATAGGCAGATTTACATGCTGTTTGGTATTAACACCAATCAGTTTGGAGTAGGTCTCAGCTGGTACAGGCGTTAACACATGGCCTAGCTTACATAGCCACCTAGCTATTTTTAGCCCCAGACCAGGCCTTTGGTGTGAAGGCCAGTGGCTGATGTCACCAAACTCACAACAACAGCTGGTGCAAAAAAGCCAGTGGGACTTCAATCAGATGGTCGACTCAGATGGATGACTTTTGGATCACAGTGACAAGACCCTCACACATTCCTTTTACTCTGATAGGCCATGAAGCATCCTCTTGACTACAGCTCATCTCTCGGGTTCTTCAAAACAACACCTTGTGGACTGCAGTAACCTTGACCATGTGGCAATGCAGCTATCACAGTATAGTGTATTTGAAAGAACAACATTGTCTAATATGTGCTTTATGAAGAATATTTACAATTCATATATGCAGTTAATTCCAAAATGCATTAAATAATGTTTAAAATGTCACTAAATTCATTTTATTACTCCATTAAACACCAAGGTTTCGTCAGTGTATTCAGACTGAATAATTTCAAATGAATAACTGAATAATAAACTGAACATTTAAGGGTTTAAGTAGATTTTCCATCATAATATGATTCCTCATATTATGAGGAAATCAAATAGTTCTTAAGATAAATGTGGTGTACCGGTCACATTCCAAATTCTCGTTGCATCATGTGTCTGCATCTCATCACTGGATTTCAAAACAATGAAGATAATAGCAGCATAGAAACAAGAAAGGAATAGATTAATAAGTAAAAAAAAAAATACAAGGACCACACCCTCCCTGTGTGTGTGGGGAGTGGGGGTGGGGGGGCACAGAATAAGGCAAAGCAGCAAGTATACAGAATGACATTCCTCCTCATAGAGGACATCTCGTCACTGGAGACCCTCAGCTCTGCATGACACACACACTCACGATATCTCGATTGTGTGGATGTGGGTAGGGTAGGGCTGCTATATTTGTGTCCCACAGGGGATGGCTGTTAGGGCAGAACTACTACACTGGCACATTTTCCCTAGCATATATTAGCCAGGGAGACAAACATCAAATTGTGTGTGTGTGTGTGTGTGTGTGTGTGTGTGTGTGGGTGTTGCAGGTAGGGGGAGGGGTGAGGTGAGCTCTGGTGGTAATATAACCATATGCTGGCTGTTAACAGAATGAAGACTAAAGACATTGCCATGATCCATCTTCATTACAGCATTTCCCTTTTCTTCTTGCACCTTAGAGATGATGTTCTGCAGGGGGTCACCTGTTCATACACTTTCACTATTTGTCCCTCCCGTACTTCAACCCACACTCTCCGTCTAGTGTTCCTTTATCTCGTCATCATCTATCACCTATTACTCTGTTCCTCCATTTCACGATTTTTCTTATCCTTTTTGGTAACAAGTTATTTGGACAGTCCAAGGTTCGACAACCTACAAACTATCTGTAAACCGTCATGTGGCCGGCTATCAACTGATTCTCAACAACAATGCCAGCTGACATTTATCTTTCAGCATGTCATTATACAGTATGTATCAGAGTCCAAATGAACTGAATTAAAAATTCAAAAAGACTAAAAACAAGCTTATATTTATAGTATATCTACTAAACATCAAGAACTATAAACCAGACAATTCAAATAAAGTGATATTAGTTAATTGTCTATAGAGTTTGTATAAACGATCTGTTGTATAAAACAGCAACTGTTGACAAATTGTTTAAAATAAGCTGGTTAATGGTAGTTATCTGATAGGTTGTTGATAGTCTATAAAATTAACCCCTAATACGTGTTCCTTAAAATAAAGTGTTAGCAATATTTTTCACTGTCCGTAGAGCAATGGGTCTCAAAGTGGCTTCTGGGGACACCCAGGGGTCTGTGAATTATAGATACATTCCACCATTAACAAATTGATTACATTTTTCATTTAGTTTTTATAGCTGTTAGACTATTTGACTTTGTCACTTGAATTTAATTGAATTGAATTAAATTCTAACATTAATAACTCCAAAACAAGTAGGCCTAAAAATATCTCAACTTGAACCTAATGTACACATACAGTACATACCAAAAGTTTGTGGATACCCAAACATCACACTTATATGTGCGTTTTTGAACATCACATTCCACATTTAGTCCCCTCTTTGCTGTTATAATAACCTCTATTCTTCTGGGAAGACTTTCCACTAGATTTTGGAGCATGGTTGTGAGGAGTTACTCAATACTTTCTTTGTGCATAAAGGCATTGTAATGTTGGAACAGGTTGTCCACATAGTTTTGGCCATATAATGTATTCTGTTCATGGAATATTCCGGAATGAAAAAGCTTTGTGGGTCCAATAAATAGCCAGAGTAATACTGTACACATTCAAATAATTAGCGGAATATTTGCATACTTCAAATATGTAGAATGTTCATAAAACTGTACTGGTGTGGTCTGTGAAATTTGACACTTTTACAGTTTAAGTGGTGTCTGGCTTCAAAACGTTTGAGAACCCATGCTCTAGAGTGTATACATTAGACTTTCTTTCTCTCCAAATGTTTCTTTTTCTTTTGTGCTATTCTCTCATATTAATGTGATTCTGTGGTATTTTGATGAGGCTAGAAACCAAAACATCCTTTAAACCCAGTGCAGGTGTGTTGCTGTATTTGTTTGTGTGTTTGACATTGGGGATGTGCACTAGATTGTGTACAAGATCCATTGCACATAGGCTTTTCAAGGGCACTATTATTGACTTTGTATTCTTGCTGCCTCTCAGAGGTATCTACCTCTAACTGACTTTAGTTCAGAGACACATAGGTTCACATATTCACATACTCACATTTAAATCCAGTCATTGATAAACAGTGGGCTGACAAATACATGCACTCCAACATGGTCCCAACCTAGGCTCTAACACATTCATAACAACTCACATTACTCAATTGTTAGGTTCAAAGTTACAAAGGTGAAGAAAAAAAAAAGAACAACAACAACACTTTTCAGCCTAATCTCTATGCACTGCTTCTGAATCATATTGAATTTTGACAAATTTTCCTCTACCAAGCAACACATTTGCCTGTTCTGAGAAATTAAAATTATGCAGACCTACAACTTTTACACTCTAAAAACAAATGCTTAAGGATGAAACATAAATGAGAGAAACAAAATCTGTTCTTATGATGTTTTACCAAACATTCCAACACTGGAGCAATACAGTGAAGCAATTTAAAAGAAATCTGTTACTTACACCTCCATAAAGGTTTTCTGATTTTAGGCACAAACCAAAACACTTCCACTTTATAGGACTATAAAGCATAATTCCAAATTCTATTCTCAGGAAAATGAAAAAGGAGAAAGGAGGCGTTATACAGAGTTAGATTAGAATTTCAAATACCTTTGAATGAAAAATTCAGAAAAACATACAAAAATATTTTACAATGTCTGTGTGGGGTGTCTCATGTTCTTCCCATGTCTGTGTGGGTTTCCTCTGGGTTCTCTGGTTTCCTCCCAGCTCCCATAAACATGTCAGTATGTGGACTGGTTGCTCTAAATTGTCTCTAAGTTTGAATAAGTGTGTGTATTGTGACTTGCAATGGATTAGTGTTCCATCCAGGGTGTATTCCTGCTGTGCATACAGTGTTCTCAGAACAGACTCCTGATCCCTTGTGACCGTGACCTTGATAAAGTGGTTACTGAAGATGAATGAAAGAATGAATGGTAAATGTGTATTGACTACATCATGAAATGCCATTTTAGAATAAATTGTGTGTTTTTCTACGTTGAATGCTGGCAGTTCACGCCCAAAAATACAGTATCGTAACAAGGAGTGTTATGGTGACAGACAGGTGTGTATGTGTGTCTGGGTGAAGAATCTCCCTGTATAAACACTCTGAGCTAAGTACAAAGATGAAAAGGAGTTTTATCTCTCTCATCAAGCACGAGCATGGAGGAGGATAAACGCCACACTGACAGCATAATTACATGACTTATGTCATTCTGCCGCTCATGATCGCCATGGCACTTTTTATTCTACTGATTCATGAGGAAAACTCCAAAGAAGCATGGGAAGGCACATCAAAAAATGCATATAGTAACATTGCTCTAAATAAATGGTTGTGATCAATCTTAAAAGCAGACCGGAAAGTTTCTGCTCCTCCAACTCCTGCCAGTCTGAGGGATGAGTGTAAAGGAATGGATAGAGAAGAATGTGTTGTGCAGTCAAGTGTTAAAGAAAAAAAAAGGAAATGGTTTATTAACTCTGGTTTGTTTTTAATTATGTTCTCCTTTTTACTAATTTGTATATTTCTAAATTCTGTCTAAGCTGTTAGGGGATGTCGAAATGTGCATGACCTAAAAATAAGCCTATGTTACAGCACCACAGTTACAGAAATCACAGAGGAGCTTGTTTCTCAGCTGTAGAGAGGTGTGTGTTGCTGCATGGTTGGGAGGCATACATTAATTATAGTGCTCGAAGGAACTGGCCTGCCATGCAGCTAACTTACTGCCCTTCACTTCCTCTACTCTGAGGGGCTTTCTTAACTCACCATTTCACACACTTTACTCCAGCCAGGCCTGCTGTGTGTGTGTGTGTGTGTGTGTGTGTGTGTGTGTGTGTGAGAGAGAGAGAGAGAGAGGGAGAGAGAGAGGGAGAGAGAGAGAGGGAGGGAAAGAAAATGAGTATTATAATAAAGAGCTGAAAGCCATGTATGTAAATGCTGAGATAATGTGATTAATATGTACATGATGTGAAGCGAACAGTGGGGTGTGAAAGTGATTTTTAGAACTAGGGCGTTAGTGAAGGTTTGAAATATGGAGCTCCTTTTTCTTTGTAGTGCAGGAATTATGGAGTAGCTCAATCTGGCAATATGGTGCCTGTATACGTTGTTGCCACTTGCCTGGCTGCATGACAATATCTTTCATGACAGTATCTGGACACGGTGCCTCCGTTGTCATCGATAATGTTTATCTGAGCCATACATGCTGCTCAGTTTCCTTTCATGCATTCAGCCTGTCATGCTCCACACTTCCTACCATGGCAAGCCTCACTTATTTATGATAATTATTTATACTGGCAGCAACTGCACTCATACAATCTGAAATCTGGTTCATTTTCCTTCTAGCATTTATTTATTTTTAAAAACAATACAATTAAAAAGTAGTTTCTAAACTTTTTAAATCAGCAGTGTATGTCTCCCTTTTCACATTTTTTCTCTTTACTCTCTGTAATCACTGCATGTTGATTTTGTGCATTCTAAAGAAATGATTATGAAATAATTAGATATGATAATGAGTCTTTATTAACCACACATACAGTATCTCACAAAAGTGAGTACACCCCTCACATTTTTGTAAATATTTGATTATATATCTTTATGTGATAACACTGAAGAAATGACATTTTGCTACAATGTCAAGTAGTGAGTGTACAGCTTGTGTAACAGTGTAAATTTACTGTCCCCTCAAAATAACTCAACACACAGTCATTAATGTCTAAACCACTGGCAACAAAAGTGAGTACACCCCTAAGTGAAAATGTCCAAATTGGGCTCAAAGTGTCAATATTTTGTGTGACCACCATTATTTTCCTTTATTGCCTTAACCCTCTTGGGCATGGAGTTCACCAGAGCTTCACAGGTTGCCATTGGAGTCCTCTTCCACTCCTCCATGATGACATCACAGAGCTGGTGAATGTTAGAGACAGTGTGCTCCTCCACCTTCCGTTTGAGGATGCACCACAGATGCTCAATAGGGTTTAGGTTGAGACATGCTTGGCCAGTCCATCACCTTCACCCACAGTTTCTTTAGCAAGGCACTGCTTGTCTTGGAGGTGTGTTTGGGGTCGTTATCATGCTGGAATACTGCATACTGATCATGCTCTGCTTCAGTATGTCACAGTACATGTTGGCATTCATGGTTCCCTCAATGAACTGTAGCTCCCCAGTGCCAGCAGCACTCATGCAGCCCCAGACCATGAACTCCCACCACCATGCTTCACTGTAGGCAAGACACACTTGTCTTTGTACTCCTCACCTGGTTGCCGCCAAACACGCTTGACACCATCTGAGCCAAATAAGTTTATCTTGGTCTCATCAGCCCCAGGACATGGTTCCATTAATCCAT
The DNA here is from genome assembly GCA_022414735.1 of Noturus placidus. Taxonomy (NCBI): domain Eukaryota; kingdom Metazoa; phylum Chordata; class Actinopteri; order Siluriformes; family Ictaluridae; genus Noturus; species Noturus placidus. The sequence continues at coordinate 52,765 of JAFFST010054026.1, forward strand.
GTCCTTTGTCTTCAGGAAACTGTTTGCGGGCTTTCTTGTGCATCATCTTTAGAAGAGGCTTTCTTCTGGGATGACAGCCATGCGGCGTATGGTCTGAGCACTGACAGGCTGACCCCCCACCCCTTCAACCTCTGCAGCAATGATGGCAGCACTCATACGTCTATTTCCCAAACACAAACTCTGGATATGAAGCATGGTTGCTCACCATCTTTGGTCGACCTTGGCGAGACCTGTTCTGAGTGGAACCTCTCCTGTTAAACAGCTGTATGGTCTTGGCCACCTTGCTGCAGTTCAGTGTCAGGGTCTTGGCAATCTTCTTATAGCCTAGGCCATCTTTAAGTAGAGCAACAATTCTTTTTTTCAGATCCTCAGAGAGTTCTTTGCCATGAGGTGCCATGTTGTACTTCCAGTGACCAGTATGAGGGAGTGTGAGAGCGATGACACCACATTTAACACACCTGCTCCCCATTCACACCTGAGACCTTGTAACACTAACAAGTCACATAACACCGGGGAGGGAAAATGGCTAATTGGGCCCAATTTGGACATTTCTACTTAGAGGTGTACTCACTTTTGTTGCCAGCAGTTTAGACATTAATGGCTGTGTTGAGTTATTTTGAGGGGACAATAAATTTACACTGTTACCCAAGCTGTACACTCACTACTTTACATTGTAGCAAAGTGTCATTTCTTCAGTGTTGTCACAAGAAAAGATATAATGAAATATTTACAAAAATGTGAGGGGTGTACTCACTTTTGTGAGTCTTAACCACCAAGCCACCACTGCCCATTATATAGTTGATTACTACATGTTCTGTAGCATATTCTATGCCACTGTCTGTCCTCTCCTGATCCAGAGCTCTTCTGATCCTATGCTTCATGTATAGTCATGGCTGCATTCCTGTGGTACTTTACATGTCCAGCCATGCTGAACCTTAGTACCTCATATTATTAAACTGTCTAATTAGAACACCATCACTGTATCATTACATAGGCTGCTGACCAGCTGAAATAAGCTTTACCTGTGGTGCAGCATTCAAACTACAGAAGTGTAATCAAAACTAAACACACAAGCAATTCTTTTAAGTGTAGCAAACATATCAGCCATGCTTGATCAAATTTATGGTTATTTTTCTACCACAGAGCATTGCACCCATTCTTCTTTTTTTTTGGATATCTGTTATGATATCAAAATGCCTCCAAATTGTATTTGTATGTTGTTGTTTTTTTCTCACCATTTAGCATATGAGCTCGTGTGTCACTGAAATTGTTTTGAACTAGGAAATGTGATCAAATGGAACGCAACACCTGAGGGTTTATGAAATGCATCCTAATTAATCAAATGACTGATTTGGAAATTTTAGCCAAGAGTGTAACTGAACTGCCATTCTTATGGGTTGATTTGGCTAGTGCTGTGCTTTATTTTGTATTTGTATTTCATGGTGCCACTACAGCATTCAGCTGGATAAAATGTTTATTATATGAATAATGCTTTGTGATGGTTTGAATGATAGTGTAGACTGTATATCTTTGTGTTGACAGCTTGAGTGGGTTGTTAATGTGATGCCAGAGGCAATGCTGTCAATTGTGTGTGTGTGTGTGTGTGTGTGTGTGTGTGTATGTGTGTGTTTGTTGACTGACAGAGACCCAGTCATGAAATATCTGTTATTTGAGAGCTTCAGAAATTACCTTTCAGACTCAGGTAAGGACCAATCAAACAGTTACAGTGGTGTGAAAAAGTGTTTGCCCCCTTCCTCATTTCCTGTTCCTTTGCATGTTTGTCACACTTAAGTGTTTCGGAACATCAAACCAATTTAAACAATAGTCAAGGACAACACAAGTA
>JAFFST010054026.1:103701-122373 GCA_022414735.1 Noturus placidus
CGTATATATATATATATACACACATTAAAATAAATTGAAATAAATGGCGAGAGGTCAACCAGAATCATTTGCAACTGATATCATACAGGTTTCTGTTGTCACGAATTCTGCATAACCTCCTCATCACCAGCCCCAGTGCCCCATTACTTTACTTTTTAATTGAATAGGTGTTAAGGTGATTTTAAATATAATTTTACTATTAAAAGATAAAATCAACGAGTATATGTTTTAAAGTTATATATATATATAACTGTGTGTGTCTGAGTAAAATGCTGATTAAAAATATGATAACATTATCAATTAAATGTAATTTAATACAACAATTAATCTATAGAAGTAGAACTTCATATTTGTGCATGAAAGATGTTTTATGTGTAAAGTGATTTACATTTTAATATGTGTTAGACAGCTTGACCTGCGATTCACCTTGCCCTGAGACTTGTTCGTGCGGGTCAAAGCCGAGTTACTGATGAACAAAAGGACAGAAAAGTCAACGCATGTCGTGACCTCTGTCTTAACGTTTGCCAGTAACCACAATTATTTAACGTTATTGTCGAATTCAGATTAACACGTTGAATTAAAACAATATTAAAAATAGTTTTCGGAAATTTAATTTCCAATGCAGATTCTGAGTAGTCACTAGATTCACTCGAGTACTCTTTCTACAGTTTTTGTTCTTTTATATTAATCGGCTGTCGTTATTTAATTGCGAATGTGTATTGTATAGTCATTTAATAGCCTATTACATTTCAAAAGCAGACGGATTGTCAACAAAACTCTTATACATCTCTCAATATGAAAAAAAAAACCGAAATATAGGCTGCATTAAATAATCATTTAAATGTTTAAAAATATTATGTGTTATATGTTTTCAATATATCAGAAAACGCCTCCTTCTAATACCTCAAATCCAAACACGTGGAGACATTACTTAATTAAAGAAATCAGACAAACTGAAAATATAATAATTTTCATATAAAAGAAATACGACATGTATATAATAATAATAATAATAATAATAATAATAATAATAATAATAATAATAATAATAATAATAATAGCATATGTTTTGGCGTTTCTACATATTGAATAGTTGGGTTGGGGGCGCTAGAGAGCATATTAATTTTTTTAATTAAATGACTCATGTTTAAAGTTTAAAATCATGCACATTTTGATTAATATGAGTTATTCGTTTCTCTTTTCGATTTGTCTACAGCTTGGATGCCAGTGCGAGATAACATGTAGAAGTGTGTGAATGTTATATTAAAATCAACATTCATGTAATATGGTTTAAACACAGCGATGAATAGTCTACGACAAATTTAGATATGCTCATTTCATTTCTGGAAGCAAATAACACGATACTGCTAGTTTTATTTTAAATTGTGTGCTATCACTGCTAGCGAAATGAAAGCAAATCTGATGTATGTTTTCCCTCGTTATCTCATTTCTTTATTCCTCATTTTAATTCTTTACTTTTTAAAATGTAGCCATTGTCCTTGAGGCCCGCTTTACTTTCTTTGATAACGCAGAACTAAATCCGGACAACTAATTACAGTCACGCCGTTAACTCATTACATTCCCTACATGTGAGAACTAGATACATTTAACATTGCAGAATAACGATTTTCATATAAACAAGACACACCAGAAACACCACGTGGATTTTAAAATAAAACGATAACGAATCAAATGCTATGCAATTCATCCCCGCACAAGTTCAGTGACAACTATTGTAATCGCGCTTACCTCGAGAGACACTCTGATCACGTAAGGCGCACCGAGAAGCATCGATATCCATGTTCAAAACTAAATCAGCATTTACTCGGGCTCCCGTACCGACACTGTGATCTTTTCTAAACGTCTGCAAGGCCTTTCTAATACACAATGTGAATTATATTTTGGCTTGTCAACTCCCTGGCCATAAAACAAAGTTTAATGGTATCACGTGCTCCCCCACAGCCATTCATGACAGCGCGCGGGTGCCATAAATAACCCTGAAAGTTGCACTTATTCAATAATGGAGATTACACTGATGTCAAGAGGAAATAAAAACAGTCGTGTTTCTCAGATGGGAAAACATTTAAATGTAGGAGGGAAAAGAACATTATTTTTCTTTTAATCTAAAGTATGCATTATTTGCACTTGCTAGATGCAATTAGATTTTTTTAAACTATTGATTTCATTAATTTTACTCGTTATACACTCCAGAACATATGAGGGCCATTTCAAAACCCTAACGTGCTAACTTTTGTGAGTGTTTTTCCACACTGCAAATTTAAGGCAATAAAGCAATAAAACGCATCCCTGGTGCGAACCGCAACACAGCCAACGTGAGAACCTTTGAACTTTAAGTTCTCTCTCCATATGGCAACTCTTCGCCTTCATCAAATGCTGCAATAGGCTTAGTAATATATGTTGATGTTTTAGAATGAATTTTATGAAGAGGTAGCATATAAAATTCCTAAACTCTTTTACGCTTAAACCTGTAAAGGAAAACTCATACACATGAGTACAATTTGTTAACAACGGTATTTCTTTTATTACACTACATTTTGGCTGAGTGGATTCAACATATGAAATTATTATTTTTTGTTTAGGGTTTAAAGGGCCTAAGTACACCCATATTACTTATGCACCCTGTGAAATTTTGTGCATTCTCTGCAGCTTTATTTTGACCAGTAGAAACTGTTCGGAAATTAATCACCCATTTAACGCCTAACGTTTCTGCTTTATGCTATCACTGGAATTTGCTTTCAAATTTTGCTTCATGTCCATAAACAGTTCATTATATTTCCTTTCACACCTCGGAAAAAATGCTCCACAGCCAGGTCATGTGCTTTCATCAACCAACCACAACTCGACCCTGACATGAACAGAAACTACGTAGAAAGAGCTCAGCAAGTGTCAGAGTGTGGGACAACAGTGCCGCCTGTCGGTAAATAGGTTTATTGTTATTTCTAGGCCCAAGTGGCTCATTTTTTGTCTTTATTCATGACGTAAGACCAACATTAAGACACTTAAACCTACAAGTCTTTCACTTCATAAATTCTTAGACTGAGGGACATTCGTTGCAAGCGATTCAGTTGCTATCATACTGCTTACTAAATAAATATTAATGTAAGAAAATAAAAAAATATTTTCAATTTCCACATACATTTATAATTTATACACGTGTGCGTGCGTGCGCGCGCGCGCGCGCGCGTGTGTGTATGTGTGTGTGTGTGTGTGTGTGTGTGTGTGTGTGCGTGCATGTATATATTATAATGTAATACGTTTAAAAAAATACAGTAAACAGTAGTAAATGAAACAAAGTCAATATGTGGTGTGACAAAAAATATTGTTTTCTTGCAGAACCAGGCACAGTTCTTCTGGAGACTTTGACTGTCGCATTTGGTTATTATTTGTGCAGCATAACCAAGCAACCTTCATTGTGTTTTATAGTTGTGTTTCTATAATTTCTTAATATACTGCTTTCTTTAAAAAAAAAAAGAATCTGTAACATTTAATATTGCGCTACAAACTACTGTTTGGGAATCTAAAATGTCGTTTGTATTGACTTGACAATGTCAAATAGGTTGCATAAACTTTCCACACATATGCTCATATATATATATATATATATATATATATATATATATGTGTGTGTGTGTGTGTGTGTGTGTGTGTGTGTGTGTGTGTGTGTGTGTGTGTGCGTGTGTGTGTGTGCAAAAGTTTCAGCACACATATGTATATAGTGAAGTCGGTTTATTATATATGTTGGTTATTGTCGCCTGTGTGCTACTTGGTATGCTTCTCATTCTGCGCCTTTCTCTCCTTTCCTTGCCGCATTGCAGTAGGGCTGTAAATAGTTTTGCAGCTGTCTGTCAGCCATTGGTGAAATACTGTCTTTGTTCCACAGCACCCAACTGGCCAAAGAACTTCAACAGTCTCGTTTGAAAAGAAATGCATTAAAGCACACAACTGCAGCATCGCATTTCCTGTTAACCAAATAATATTATTGTGTTTTCAATATTCAAAATAATATATTCGTGGCATATAGACGGCTAAATATTTCTTATGTATATATGCATTTGCATTTCATATAAATGTGAAAGCTACTGTTAAGTGGGCATATTAAAAGTGATCAGGGTCCATTATATTGTAAATATATAACACGTTTAATGTTAGTAATACCAAGATTACGACTCCACAGCTATGAACAGAATTTGCACACTTGTCATTATCATTATCATTACTTACAAGAACAACAACAACAACAGCAAGACAACAACAACAACAATAACAATAACAACAACAACAATAATAATAATAATAATAATAATAATAATAATAATAATAATAATAATAATAATAATAGCATTGGCATATTACCCAGTGCAACCTGACAATAATTATAGCTAAAGAATAAAGAAGGAAAACTGATTTAGAAAGACCTTATCAAAATTCTTTCATTATTCTTTACGCAATGTTATGATGCATAGAATACTGATATTCTGTTTAAAATCGCAGTGTTTTAGGAGACCATTTTGTTGGATCTGACTGAATTTAGAAAGAAATGAAAACTGTTACTAGTTAGTGATAGATTATTAGTGTAAATTAGCTGAGAAATATATATTTCTTGGCTCAGAGTAAAGTTAAGTGTGGAAATGATTATATCAGAATAGCTTAATAGGAACTAAACTTACCAAACGAATCCGGATAATCCATGTCTTCCGTTGTGTGTCGTTTGCCGATATTGTTAAGCATTTTCTGTTTTGTCCTGCCAAATATAGTCTGTATACGAGCTCTAGCGTCGAATATCACAAAGTGACAACTATAAAGCTATAGAATCGCTCATTGGCTATATATGCATCTCACTCAGGATTTCTGACAAATACTCAAAGCAAACATGTGAGCAGAGAAAATGTCTTTGGGTTACAACGCTTTAGCTGCAGAATGCGGTAAAAAAAAAAAAAAAAAAAAAAACGCTTGAAAATCAGGAAAGGGGGCCATGAAGACGCTTGCCTCTTGCACATGACCAGTCGCATCCAATGACAGGCGATACAGGCCCATAAAAATCTCTATGGCCAAGTTGTAAATTGTCTTCGAACAAAAAGGAATTCAGGGCTGGCGCAAATCCTCATAGTTTTGGTCCTAGGTAGCACTACTTCCACTGCAAATTATTTTCTTTATGTTGAAACTCTGAAACACTTGGTCCTAGAGAGAAAAATTAACAAATATATTAGAAAATATTCTCTCTCTCTCTCTCTCTCTCTCTCTCTCTCTCTCTCTCTCTCACACACACACACACACACACACACACACACACACACACACACACACACGATCTGAATTATAAATTCGTGGTATCCAGATAACCTGGCCCAAATTGTACCTTTTACCAAACAATTATGTCTTTAAAAATACAATTTTACGCATAAACAAAATGTATATATTGAAATTATGAATCAATTTTGTGATCGAAAGCTACAGTTTACACAGAATATGGTATAAATCTTTGGTTCAAGTATTTTGTATGTTTTATTTTAACCGGTAATTATCTCGATTATTATTTATATTTTTCTGACAGAACTGCTGCTACTAGCTCGCTCATTCAAGTGTGTTAAAATTTCTCTTATTTCCCGTATGAAATTGAGCCTAAATTTCCAATTCAGTCGCTGGAGCTGGTATAACCTGTTTGAGGAAACTAAACAATGCGCAGAGTACAAATGCTATTCTGTCGATTTCTACTCCAGAGAAAAAAAATTACAGTCAAAATCATATTTTTGGGTTTTGCCACATGCAGGCCTACTTAAAAAGGGATGGGTGGTATAAGCAGAAATAAGGCAATTTGGATGCACGTAGTGTTAGGGAGTGGATTTAATGCCAGCCAACCTTGAGGGCTCAAGCAAGAGAACGTGTGAGAAAGAGACGCGCTCTGATTTAGGCGCCCTTATTACCACCGCGCGATTTACAGTTGGGACTATTGTAGCAGGCCGGCCTCTCGCGGTGTCGTAAAGAGCTTCTGTCTTTTAAACTTATAGTCTCCGTAAAATTTACAGCGTTGGCCATGGCACGTAATTCCACCAGATTGCGTATGATAACTTGCAGCACCTCCCTATAAAGAGAAAAAAATCTGAGATTTCCTAAGGCCGATAGAAACTTGTATTATGACACCACACCTTGTCCCACAGGATAAAATGTCTTGCCCTGTATGTGCTGTAAGCGGCCGACAAAAAAAAAACCTCTTTGCTTACCTGTACTTATAAATTGTTACTGTTGGATGAGTCAGAATTGACTGAAAGATCTATTTGTAATATTTGTACGACGCATTTTCTCCAATTGGGAGCAATTTAGTCAAATTGCAACGCACATACACACCTTAACACTCCGCAGAGGAAAGGTCTCTGGAGACATAGGTTTTGCTTTTACTTTTAACCAATTCATATTAGTTTTAAAATGGACCTGTGCTTTTTCCTTTCTTATTAAATATTTGCAAATTAAGTAAGTAAGTAAGTAAGTAAATAAATAAATAAATAAACAATCTAACCGTTTTGCGTATTTTGTTAAATTGGTTAAATATTTAGTCATAGGTGAGAGCTTAATGTTACTGGATCGGATGACTAATGCAAGATTCATGTCGATCTGAAATTTGTATTTATAGCAGGTTTTCTGTTTTAAAAGTTTGATAAACTGAGAAGGGATGATTATATATTTAAGATAATTTTAATTTCCAATATGTTCTAGTACAAAACATTTTGATTGTGAAGAAAGTACTCTGTCAAAAATAGGAGCAGGAGTACAACCTTTTACTTAAAAAAAAAAAAAAAAAAAAAAAAAAAAAAAAAAACAGAACAGGAGTTATCACTATAACCAGTAAAGCAGGCTAGTAAAGAACCGTGTAGTGTGTATGGGTCGGGATACGGGTAAAAATTGACTCACTGGTATGTCTGATATAATTTTATTTTACTGCTACGTAATTTCTGTTAACACCAACCTTTTCATTCAATATAGAAAAAAGGTCGATATACATCCATCCATATCTATATCCATATCTATATCTATATCTATACTTGTTCGTTCTTTTCGGGTTTGTTTCGGAATTATCATGAAACACTAATGTGAACATTCCGTAACTTTGAAAAGACGAGAAAATCCCTCTTAAAATGCATTACCATTTTGTGCTTTATTTTGTGCAGCAGACTTTTTTTCTGAAGTATTTCTTTGCAATATAGATTAGTAAGCACATGGTTTGTATTGGACATGCCTCCACAAAATAACGTTTTTAATTAGCAGGATCCTGCACCCATGTTTTCAAAGAACTATATTGCCCTCTAGCGGTAACCATATCAATTTTGATACCAGCGTCTACTGAGTGATGCATTTAGACGCAAGATTTTCTCTAAAGGCAGTTAAAAAAAATTGCTATATGATTTGCCTACAGCGCGCCATGCAGGCTTTGAAGTTTTGAATAAAGTATTAATACTTTGCCTATCCATGAAATTACATCAGCTAACATTTTAATTGTCTTGTGACTGTATAGATGAATATTTTGATTGCGTTTTTATCTTTCCATCAAGTAAACATTCGTAAAAAAACAAAAACAAAGAAACTATTCATTTATTGCTAGAAATGCGTACAGTAATTAATAAAAACTTGAATTTTAGGCAGCAGTCAAAGTTAAGTGTTGCAGCCCATGAATGGAAATGCATTTGGTGAATAAACCTGACTTTCCGTGTGTTTGGGTCGATTTCTTTCAGTCTCACCGACAGACAATTTATCGACCAGACACCCCGTAGAAAAGTGTCTGCATTTTTGCTTGTCAGCAACAGACGCAAACACCCAACTAGAACGTTTTCAAAGCAGAGTGCAATTACTGTCTTAGACCATAAAGTCATTTAGACCAGACGTCTAGTCTTCTCTATGGCTTTATTGGACCCAGTCTCTTCCTGCTCTAAAGTAATTCTAAAGTAAGGCTTGAAAATAAATTGGGGTTCTCCACAACACTTATTTCGCAATCATGAACGGTTTATTAGGCCTACCAATATCCTCTAACACTAAACATGTTTAACATGAGAGCAACACTCAGTCCACGCACCGTGTTTAGTTTAATACATATTCTCAGCATCAGAAAATATTTTTTTAAATCTTCAGCCGTCCTCTCTGGTCCACAATCTTAGACCACCCCCCCCCCATCTCCCCCCAAAAAAGGAAATTTACATAATGGTAAAGTTATTTTTGTTAATAGATTTTAGACCTTTAAAATACTTAGTGTAGTGTTGTGAGAGACTAATAGGGTACACGATGTTTAACGCTGTTATATTACAAATAAGCGCCAAATACTTTTTTACACGTTCAATATATGGACATACCTAATACATTTATTATGAATTGTAGTGCTAAATGAATATCCGTCCATAGCCACCACTCGAACTAGGTAGTATGTCCTTCAGGGTCTCAAACACTAAACTAATCATCAACGACATTTCTCATATTCATATTTAAATTTATATCCAAATATTCCTACTTGATTATTAATTAATTATTACTGCATATTGGGTGTCAGGATAGTAGTGTGGCCTATTACTGTTCCTTGAATACTGATCCTCAATCAGTTTTCTGTACATTATTAAGATTTAATTAAGTGTATACTAAGAAACACAATCAAAACTGCATTTAACATAACGAGTGTGTGTACTTTACCTGCGTGCACAACCATTCGAACATTTGTTTCAAGAATGAACAAATCATAATCACTTAAGACTCTCTATACATCCAGTCCAAAAGAATCAGAATGTAAGCTTGTGTATTTCCATAGAATAATTTGACAAAGATACAGAAAGAACATAAACCAACGAGGCTGCAACACCTTCGATCTAAACGTAACATATTACTCATATACATAGAGGACACTTGGAGCGGCGAGCTGCCCGCAGTATTATTCACTGAGGCTCCTGGCTACCCCTCTCTCTGTTCATCTTCTTCATTTTCATTCGTCTGTTCTGGAACCAGATCTTCACCTGCCTCTCGGTCAAATTCAGAATTCGTGCAACTTCGTAACGGCGATCTCTTGTCAAATACATGTTATAAAGAAATTCCTTTTCCAGTTCCAGTGTTTGGTATTTTGTATATGGACATCGTTTCTTTCTCGTTGAACGTGCATGAATCCAGTTTGCTGCTGGGTTGCCTGTAAAAGAATGAATAACCCAATAAATCCAAGGTTACAAAAGCAATAAACAACTGGGCAAACTACATAAACAAAAATAGCTCCGCTATGAAATAAATTTCTTATTTTATTTCCTTGATCTTAATAAGCAATTCGCCATAACAATAATTGATGGCGTGGATGCTATTATTAGTAAATTCTGTTTTAAATACTAGGTTTACGGCTGCGTACATTTCTTTGGACCTGCGGTAAGAGTTCAGACACTTTTATTGGTTAGTAAAACCTCCAGCTTTACACACCCTGCTAGTACAGTTCTGACGGTTGTAAATCACAGAGCAGTTTCTTTTACTTACTTGGGTCAAGTTGTTGTTGTTGATGTTTCTCGTCTTTGGGCTCGTTTTGGTTGGAAATATCGTTGTCAGCGGTATCTTTGTTAGCTTTCTGTACACGCTCGGCCAGGGCACTACAGCTGTAGTCTGGAGCGGCCGGAGTGTCAGGGCCGAACGCAGAGCTCTCGGTCCTTTTCGGCGGTAAAGTTTCCGCCTTTGTCCCGCACTGACGACTACTCGAATGGAAGCCGGAAAAGGAGATGTGGCTCGAGATTGGATCTACCCAGGAACGCACGTATCTGTTATCTGCACATGCAATGTGGGATTGGTGAACGTACGGATGATAAATTCCGGACACCGTAGCCGTGGACGGTGGATGAACTGAGGACCAGGACGTGGGGAACACGGCTGTCTTGGGAGCAAAGCTACAGGAAGAAAAATCCGCATTTTCCCCTACACCTGACGGCCTAGCGGCCGCCGAGAGCGAGTTCTGGACATAACGCGCTCCGTACACGTCTTCCGCCTCGTGTCCCATTATAGAGTCCACATAATAGTTGCTTAGAGTTGAACTGGTCGACATTTTTGGATCCCCTCGTAGTCATATAAAAGGTTACACTGTTACGGAAACCTTGCCTCCGCACAATCATAGTATTTTTGCTGGCTTCATCTTCGGTGATTGGTTACATGAATCACGTGATCATATTTACCAATACAGAGAGTAAATCAATCCGCTGATAACGGTATGGTTGATATTGCCCGTTGACTAAACATATATATATATATATATATATATATATATATATATATATATATATATGTATATACACATACACACACACACACACACACACACAGTTTTTTTTCTTCTAGGAATTGACATAGCGTTACATTTTGTTGACCAAAGCTCTTTATGTTTTAATGCACTGCTAAAATGGGGGAGGCCCCGGACTATTTTATTTTTTTTTACCTAGCCAGATTAAAACACATCTATTCCACGATCTCTTTTCAACGTTTATTCCTTCATGCCAAATTACACCAGCTGAGTGTAAAATCTTACAAGATCTCGTCATGAGATATACCCTATACTCCAGTCTTGTAAAGTGGGTTATTTAATAGTGTACTGAGTTTTAAGCCCTCGTAAAATAAATGCAATAACATGCTGTAAAACAACATACCACGTTTCCTGGCGGATTCTCATATATTACAAACTGCCTATGTTTCTTCTAAGGTGAAAACTTATATTTATAAAATCTCGTAAGTTTCACACAGAACTTGGTATCTGTATGTCGATTGTATTTATTAAGAAGAAAGTCATAATGTGTTTATGTCTATTAATAAAAATCTTTATGAGGTGCATTTGGATATGCATTAATGTGCCCTTAATAAAACGGACACATCACATTACAAAGTAAAATATGTGTCTATGACTGCATTTAATGGAATACAAATAATAAAACTTCGGTCTATCATCACCCCGAAGGTGATATTCGTTTTGATCACCATTCCAAACTTCTCTAAAGATGGTAAATATAAGGCTACTCTACTGTTAGTCCACTGATAATTAATTTGTCAACACTGATTTGCCAGTAATGATTTAATTATTGTAGTGTTTTATTTATTTATTTAAGTAGGCATACTTGACATTTTTCAGATGAGCAGTCTAAATTTGAAAGAAGTTAAGCCAATACAGAACATAAATGCACATTTAATAATAAAATATAAGTGTTATTTGAGATTTTGAATAGCTGTTGGGAATCTAAAGATATTATTTAAAGAAAATATGTAGACGTAGCTAATACATATGAACACATGAGCAGAGAGGCAGCGAGAGAGAGCGAGAGACAGAGAGAGAGAGAGAGAGAGAGAGGATATTTTGTAATATAGACGTTTTTCATAATTCAGTTTTTTTTAAAGCTAACTTAACTTTGTCTTATATTGGACTTAATATTGCCTTTTTATTATTCAATGCAAATTCTATGTAATCGGCTCAATAAATATTTATATTATTTATTACATACTATGAAATAGCAATATATTAGTTATAATATTGTTTTGACTTTATTTTTACAGGCACTAGAAACATTTGAGTATATTTGTTGTGTTGAGCTTAACGTATTAGTTTAATCTGTTTAAAGGCCTAGTGATTTTTTTTTTGTATAACTTTTTTGTTATTACCGTAGCCAAACCTCTATTCAACATTTAATAATTTAAAAAAGAGTTATACCAATATCCGAATGTATACTTACTTACCATTTTACATTGACAAGAAAGACCAAGTACACAATAAATTCGAGCCATATTTTCATTTAATGGCTTGCGTGATTTTTTGGAAGGTTTTCTGAAATTTTTGTTTGTTTGCTTAGTGGTGTTGTTTTTTTTTTATTAGATTGCGGTTTAAGAAATACTGTTTACACAAAAACTGCTACATTGACAAACTATTTATTACATGATACATGCCACAAACATGCACTAGATGTACACATTTCAATTTTACATATAACATTTACTATACAGAACATTTTAAATGGTAAGATTTCACATAAATGTAAAAGTTTTTTTTTTTTGAAGAAGAAGAGGATGGGGAGCCTACGGCAACTGTGCTTTCAGGTCCAAAGTCATGTTTTCATGGAATTTCAGTGCTGTCCTTTGCACCACTATATTGTCTCCAATGAAAACAAACACGACGAATTTGTCTTTTCGTCACGTATCATAATTTAAGACCACTTCATACCCTGTGAAACATAATGGTTATGTACAATTCATACTTTTGTTTAATGATACTTGAATACCATCAAGTAACTACAATAAAAACCTATTTTGACGTATAGCAACAATCACAGTATCTGAACGAAAAAGAAAAAAAACGTCCAATGTTCGACAGCATCAAATTGTAGCATTACCCATCATGAATAGATATAGAGAGGCAGACAGGGCAGTTGTTTCAAGGCATGCACTGGTTTGCATGTTCACGAGAAGGTGAGATTTGAATTAAGTTCCCGGATTCGGTTTTCTCTGCTCATCTTCTTCAGCTTCATCCTGCGGTTTTGAAACCAAATCTTCACTTGTCTGTCGGTGAGGTTTACACTTTTACTGATCTCTAGACGGCGCTCTCGAGTCAGGTACATGTTGAATAAAAACTCCTTTTCTAATTCCAAGGTTTGGTGCTTTGTATATGGACATCTCTTTTTCCTACCACTCTTTGCAGTTAACCAGTTGCTTGTCGGTGTATCCGTCTTGCATTCTGGAAAACAAACAGAGCAAATAATTAAATAAAAACATACATAAATAAAATCATTCACCATGGAAGACCCGTGCAAATGTCTCCAAAAAGCCTCCAAAATCATCAATAATAAGATTTATACATAACCTGTAATTAAAATTACAGAAATTTAGAACGAACACTAAAGTCACTCTTAATTCTGTCTCGTGTTTTAATCGACTAAGTATTACAATGAATTTAAATGTAGTATATTCTATTGCAAAAGTAGATTTTGGCCAAGATTTTCAACTGTTTTATTTATTTATTTATTTATTTATTTATTTTAAAACAAGTTCTGCAATTATGAAAATGAATGTACCAGTTTTATTTTACGTGTATAAAAATATACATATTTAAACCAATAATAAAATAAATCTTTCTGTTGTAAAAAATAAGTCTACACTTTTAAGTTATCCAAAGAAACTTAGAAAGAAAGAAAGAAAGAAAGAAAGAAAGAAAGAATGAAAGAAAGAAAGAAAGAAAGAAAAGGGCTTTAAAGGGACCGCAACAAAAGGTAGGCTATTTAATGTTAGCGCGAGGCACCGTTTCCTGTAAAGTCTTTTACTGCAACCCGAGTAAGCCTCTCATTAAACATTACGACTTTCGGGGTTGTTTGTGTTTTATATTGGGTTTTATGATGCTGGAGCGTTCGTATTACAGCGCGACGCGATTAAATCTTTTTATTGTACCCACCTTTCGCTTCCTTGTGTGGCAATTCCGGGCTGGAGACAGGCGCCTCGGCAGTGTTACTCTTCTCCTCCTGAGTGCTCGCCGTGTTGTCCGGGCTCGGGCTGCGCGTCTCCTCCTCCTCAATCTCCGGCACCTTTTTTCCCGCTTCGACAAAGGACACGGTGTGCGGCTTAGGAGTCAGCCGGTTCAGCTGCATCAACGTGTTCGGAGTGCTGGTCTCGTGACTATAGTCCTGGCTTTTGGCCGTCGTGTATGTTTGACTTAGTCTGAAATAACCCGGGACCGGAATTTCTGGACCGTCCACTGTACACGCCTCGGAGATCAGATTGGAGTACGCGGGTATCTCGGACGAGCTGACCTTTGCTCTCTTGTCGGAGTACATGCAGCAGTTGCTCTCTTCTTTTATATTCTGGGAAAATGTGCAAGTGGGCATCTGGTTGGACGCTTGCTCTATTCGACAAGATCTGTTCGGATCTACCCAGTTATCAAGCTGAGGTATGTACGGGTGCACGTTCATGCCAATATTTTGGTTTACTTCCCCCCGTTTGCCAAGAGACGGCAAGAGTCCACAGGTTTGCATTCCATAACTTCCCAATTCTGCACTGGATGGCACATACATGTTGCTGCTGGAATAGAAATTGTCTGTTCTGCAAGCCCCAATTAAAGAATCTACCAAAAACGTATTAGCAGTGGGAGAGCTGTTGGGATAGGACATTTTGAAGAGATTTTAAAGAAGAGAGAGATGTCCTTTGTAAGCTGACATATCTAGCAAAACAATCCCGCGTAACCCGGAGGGTCTCTCTGCAACCACATGACAATCTCACCAATGAAATTTGAAAATGGCCTTGAGACGCAGGCTCTTCTATGTCACGTGTGCGCACAGACACATTATTTGGAGCTTCAGTCGTGGTCAACAGCGACACCTAGAACACGGACTTGAAATTGGTTTCAAGACGGACAAAGACGAAGGCTGTTTAATCAATTCTATCTGCTCTACATGTATAATAAATAAAATGCAAAAATGTGGTGTACAGATTTGCATCTGTACTGAGTTTTACTGACTAAACTCTGCTCGTGAATACGCATTCCTTTGTTATGTGAACTACTTCAGGTGAAACACAAGAAAGATGGCTACTAAATACATATTATTTGCTAATATACTTTATAAAACGCAGGATATTGTACGGGTTCAGTGGGCAGGGAATGGATATGGGCTGTTTCCTTTATGAGTGCATATTTTTTAAAACAAAATTTTAAGGCTATAACACAACGTATGAATAGGATATTAATTTTTTATTGTACATTTTCATACATATTTCCCTTGGTTACCGTGCATATTTGCGCTGGCTAATTTGTCATTCATTTGTAACATACACCTGCGACCGCTGATACCCATGCCCTTCTTCTGGAAGTCTTGTGGGGAGTTATAGGCCTGGTTCAAAGAGTAGCTTCCTTTTCACAACTAAATTAGTTACTAATTTTTGAGAGGAATCGGCACCTCCATCACTACCACTTCGAATAACAACAACGACGACGACAACGACAACGACAACGACAACAACAACAACAACAACCATTACTACTACTACTACTACTACTGCAGCAGCAATAAAAAAAATTGACATTGTTTGAATGCAATAATTGTGTTTCATTTAAAATTATTTTCATATTTCTCTTTTGGTTTATTTGTTTCTCCTGTCAAAAATCATGTCAATGGTATGTGTAATTGAACTTTTACATTGTATCATGATTCGTTGTGTATTATGATGAATTAATATTGAGAATTTGCGTAATAATTATTTGATTTATAATAATTATTTGATTTATAATAATTATTTGATTTGTCCCAATCAACGGCTTATTTTGGTGAGTCGCTTGTAAATTTAAATCTATTGTTTCAAGGCACATGAATGATAAATGCACTAGTGTTATTTATATATCATTGTGATGTGATGCATGTTCAAGTTTAACAGTTTAATGAAATTAATAAAACCCATAATAAAATGCTTGAAATGACAGGTGTGGAGTGAAATCACATTTTTAAAAGTACATTTATAATGTATTTGCTTTTCTTAAGCATGATTAAATAATTAATTTATGTTGCCTAAAATAGTGTAAGGATTTTTTTTTTACGTTTGAAATATTTTGATAGATAAACATTGTTAATATGCTTATTATAGTTAATAATAACTGATGAATGTTGCAGGGCCGTATTGAAACTGCATGCACCTAACAATACATTTTTTACTATATATATATATATATATATATATATATATATATATATATATATATATATATATATATATGCTATTTGTTCATTAACTTTATACTATATATCTATTGCTTATTCTTGACAAAGAAAAAAGCTCAAACTAGAGTGATAGTGTTGACACTATTAATCCTGCAGTTTTTCTCAATGATGGCTTTGATGCTTTTTTATTTATTTATTTTGCACTTGCATATGCAACAATGCCGTAATTTTAGACAATACATCGCTATGCAGTTGTATGTGTTTATTTTAAAACAAACTAATAAACTAAATGTATAGCACACTTATATTCGATAAATATTAAACCACTGACAAGTATTCCTTCAATTGAAACTGAAAGTAGCATTATATATAATATAATATATTTCAGAATTTTAGTATGGTAAAATGACTGTCCAGTAGTTTTTATTTATTTTGATTTTTTTTGTATTACTCTAAATCGAATTGCTATACAAATACGACAATTGACCATTGCAAAAATTCAAACACAACATTACCTATATTTCTTTCGTTTCTTTAGACACCTCGGAATTGTGAGCAAAGGCAACTTGAGTAATCTTTTACAGGTTAATTTTCTTCAAATAAATAAAATATTGACTGACTATTCAGACTATTTAGAAAATTAAAATTACTTGAAAACACACACACACACACACACACACACACACACACACACACACACACACACACACACACACAGCGGTAAGCAAAACCTCCTAAACTGCTTATGACGCTTTGTTAAATATACAGTACAACATAAATTACTTTTCCCCTAAAACCCGAAATATTGTAATTCTATTTTAAAAAGCAGATTGAACGGAATCCCAGACACTTTTAAACAAATTACTTTCTCCCAAGATCACAGTCATTGTTACATACTGAACACTTGAAATACACAGTGCTTACTCCAAAACTGTTGTAAGTGTGCCCCCACGTGGTGACTGACTATACTAACGTCTAAAGCGAATAAGACAGAATTAAATAATAATTTAGCAAATTTGGCCAAAATAAGAACTCCCATAGATAAATTTAATGTTAACATTAACAGTCATGCAGTTGTTTTGAATAATTGCATAGAAGAATTTCATTATGATCTCTAAACACTGCTTGCACGTGTAACCCCTGTAGTTATATGCATTACAATCACGCCGTGAACAATCTGTTTAGAAAACCATACAGATATAACCCATAGAACTAGAACGATATCTTAACATTTAATTATGATAAAACAGTCATTTCTTTCCCCAAATGTCAATCCATAAAAATAAATTAATTAATATTATAATTTAATCCGTTTACTCCACCATTCACATTATTATGTGCAAATAAATGAATAAACAAATTAATATGTAGACCTAATTAATATATAAGAAGATGTTTTTGGCAAAATTCTAGAAACTATATCTGGCCTATTGTATTTGTAAAACATCCACTTGCGAAATGAGCCTTTGTAACAGATTGAGAATACATTTCAGCTATTTTTTTGTTTGTTTGTTTGCTTGTTTTACAATTCGATTTAGGTCTTCGTCTGTAGGGAGCATTTGCTTCAAAACAAAAAAAACAAACAAACATTTTTTAAAGGAGTAGGAAAAGTTTTACTTTTGTCTATTTAACATTATTTTGGTCAGAAAAACAAAACTCGTGTTTAATACTGAATTGTGTTTAATTCACATAAGTGTAACGTAAGCGTATAAGGTCGCAATGAGTATTTCGATCTTCAGGATGTTCTAATTGAAAGTAAAATGCTTTGAGATAAAGTAAAATATATTTATATTTGTATCATTTTAAATCAGAGAGCTGTACCCTTGCTCTGATTAGACCGTGAAGAAGGCTGAGGAATGCTGGCCTTGAATGGATGGAAGCTTAGCGCATCGCGGCCATGTTGGCTCATGCTGCAGTGTTTTATTTCTCGGAGGGCGTAGTTTCTCAACGAGAACAACGAAAAAGGCGCCTATATTTTACGTGGCGACCTTGACATTACGGAAGTTCAAACCCGATTTTCATATTTACATCCACGTTTTCCATACTTACCCAAGATCCTCATATTGTCAATATTCACGTCTTACCTTTGACACAAATGTCATTACTGCAACGATGATGCAGCGTTCAAAGACTTACCAAATTTAGTGTCCAGTTTTCATCGGCGTGATTGATTCATTTTGAAAATGCTACTTTCTGTCTAAATCTATAGGTCTTGTGTACATCCACATCTCATTCTAGAAAAGAATGTGCAGGCTTTATGGCCAACGTCGCATTTGGACTGACCAGAGGGTACAATAGGCCCCAATTTAGACCTTTACAGCTAGGCTTTATTGAACGTCTAGACGCGGTTCAAGGTTTGGTAAACACCCTTTTAGTGTAAAAGAACAAAAACTCGAGCGTCTGGCCTATATAGGGTTTCGCGCATTTAGTCTTAGTGATGATTTTGTTTCTGCACCCTTAAAGCGTCGACAGACTAAACTATTATATCACTAAAATGACCGAAAAAGTGTAAAGAAGTTTATTTAAAGAATATGCTTAGTAATATTACATGCACATTTCTGTTTTAATGTTTGAAACGTTTTTAAAACAAATATATTTAAAAAAAAAAAAAAACAGCAAGAATATCCTCTCACACAAAATACAAGCTATTACTTAAAAGACGTTCAAAGAATTCTGGAATATTCATATTTTATTTACTACACCAATATACATGCTACCGAAACAAATGCATACACATGTCTACACTAATGGAAACACGCACTGATTATTGTAATCAAAATTTGTTTTGCTTACTGCAATTGTAGTGGCTTACTTAGCCTTGTACCATGAAAATTGCAATAAATAATGATAAAAAAACAACAAACAAATAAAACCAATACGATTACGTTCCTGTAGCAATCACAATTAAACAACAGAACAAGAAAAGATTGTCGACCGTTCGGTACCATTCTTTTTTAGAATGTTTGCTTGTTATATATATATATATATATAT
>JAFFST010054026.1:122393-135591 GCA_022414735.1 Noturus placidus
GTGTGTGTGTGTGTGTGTTTGTGTGTTTATATAATGTGTGTGTTTATATGTATATATAATTTTCACAGAGGTAAGAGTTCATTGTTTTAATAGGCTACCAAAATGTTTGCATAGTTAAAAGTATGCATCAGACCTAACAGTTTAGCTTGCGCATCTGTTTCGGTTGAATGCATAATGTCCCAATAACATACATAATCATGACTCGGTGAGAGCCATGACCATGGTCTGCTAAAATGATTTCAAAATAAAGGGTTTCCAGTGAAGAACTGGAGACGATCTCGGTTGAGCTTTTTTTCTTTCATCCTTCTGTTCTGGAACCAGATCTTCACTTGTCGGTCTGTAAGGTTTAGCATTCTTGACAACTGGAGGCGCTTCTCTTTATTTATGTACACGTTGAAAAAGAATTCTCTTTCAAGTTCTCGGATCTGATATTTTGAATATGGGCACCTCTTTTTTCTGGACTTTGTACCTACAAAAAATAAAAATAGCTTAGTTAACAATGCAATTAAAATGTAACTGTGCTTAACTTAGTTATGCAACCAATTAACTGGTTGCCATTAAATACTTTAAGATCAAGTGAAGCTGGACGTTTTCTGCAATGGCTTCAAAGAACTAAAATAAATAAATAAATAAATAAATAAATAATTCATATACATATGTACTTTTTTATTTCCTTTCTCGTCAGTCGAACAACAGATGGACACATACACAATAAAGTAATGACCTAAGAAACCCATACACAAATGCAAGCACATTCATATTGCACGGACACGTGCACGCGCGCCCAAAAAGCATGTCAACAAGCTATTTTTTGTTGTTGTTTCTAGGTATAGCGCGCAACTTCCTGTTAAAATCTTTTGGGTTAGTCCAGTATTCTATTAAACCTAATTCGCTTAGTCTTACAAACTCATGAAACACGGAAGTACAGAAATAGACACGGGTTTAGTTGCAGCACTAAATGCACTTCACGGGCCGATAGGGTATATGACAAGTAACTGTAGTCATTTATACAGGTATATCAGTTTGTGATTCATTTCAGAAATACACAACTCGCCACCATTATTGCCATATGTCCCAGAACTGTTTTCCCATCATAAAAATTGTTTTACAACAGCAAGGCTAGTCGTATTGGGTATGTAAAAACCTTTGCATGCTTATAAAGCTGCACATAAAACCGAACCGACAAAGTGGTCTCGCAGCTTTAAGTGCCTTTTAATGTATACGTACTTGAGCCGTTGTTCTTCCCCTCTTGTTCGCATGTTGATAGTGGAGATTCTTCCTCTGTGGTTTCAGTGTCTCTTTCTGTCTGATCCGTGCTATCTGAGGACACTTTATTACATGCGGCATCTCCGGGGACCGTAGGCTCAGTCTTTTGTTTAGAAGACTCAGGGTTGGGCTTTCCAGCGTTAACAGTTTCGAAAAATTGGTCAAAGCCTTGAGGAAGTACTCCGTTTCGGCCGACGTTGGTGAAAAAATTGCACGCGGAGTTCGTGCCGCCGTGATGACTGTACACAGACTCATTTTTAAATATCATTTCCGCCCGGTTTGATGACTGAAGCAGATCTCGGTGCATTATCTCGTCCGTTGAATAGTAGGAAGCGTAATTGCCCCTGTAATGCCATTTGCTCGGGTGATCCAGTCCATAGTCTCTGAAAGCCACTTCTCGAACAGGTTGGACTTGAGCTATATTGGAAGAGTATGGAAAATTAACTTGACAAGATGTGGACTGCGGTAAAAACGACGACATAGTGGAGAAATCAGGCGCCGACACATAGTACGTGCAGTTCGGTAAATACATATTGGAGCAGTTGCCGCGATCGTCGTAGTCCGTCATATCTCGGTTTGGCGTTAGAGAGCACGAACAGGCAACTCGACTGTGTTAAACTTTGTACATCTATTGCACCATAGGCGTGTGGACAGGAGTCGTGAGAGAGAAAAAAAATCGGAAACGTAGGCTGACGTGCAATTCATCTTGATCGATTCTTGAGGTAATTGTGTCATGTGATCCGGTAAAGAAATTACCATATATCAATATCGGTCATTAGGAACTGTCTCGAACAGCTCATAGGCAAAAGCACACGGCAAATTATTGGTTGCCTGCATTTTCTGAAACTCCCCATGTGCATAAACAAGGCATTAGTAAGCTAAACAATCGCTGAAGTGCTAGGTTACCAAATACACTTTCCTCTAGATATAAGCATTACAGATTACAACAAATTAAGTACATTTTGTAACATTTTATTCAGATTATTGGATCTGCATAGTTGAGAATTCAATAAGGATCACTTTCGTGACTTTTAAGAATAGCTATAATATCTAGTTTTTCTTTCCACAGGTACCCACGCTTTACCCTTGAAGAGCATCTGTGGTTTTTATAAGCAGGGAAATGTTTTTTGATCCTTCTATTGGAGATTTGAATTAACATACAGACTTACGATGTATCTGATTTGAATCAAACTGTGATGCTTTCTCGACAGTTACAATAGTCTATATGTACTTTCCTTCCTCTCTTTTTCGCATCGGGCATTGGCTTTAACAGCAATTCATAATACATTATTTTTCTAACACTTTAGCTTTAGAGATCAGTTTTAAGGAAGCTCTACAACATGTTTTTTTTTTAAACGGAAGCAGATAACTCTTATTTTAATGCGAATCTTTACCAAGTATATGTTTTCTTACAGAAAGAAGTGAGAAAGAAGTAAGTTTTATTCAAAGGGAAAACGTAGGCTGTAGGCTTCCTAAAACCAATTTGTAAAAATTACTGATACGTGTATAGCCTAGACGCCGAAGAATTTAATACTACTACCACTACTTCTGCTCCTACTCCTGTTGCTGCTGCTGCTGCTGCTGCTGCTACTACTACTACTACTACTACTACTACTAATAATAATAATAATAATCATAGAATAATATAATAATATAATATAATATATAATATAATAATAATAATAATAATAGAAATAGCTTATTGTATCTAGGTTGCACTTACTTTAGAGTTTTAGTAGAAAATCCAAACTTCGGCTCTTGAATATTTTTTGTCGAACGTTTCATAGTAGTAATTAAACAAAGAAAAATGTCTTCAAAGTGGAGCTACGCTGGATTCACACTGCCAAGTCCAAAACAACTCTTCTGGCTTTGAACGTCTGAGGCCTGAAAGGCAGCCGGCAATCTACAATACCCGTCAGCACTTAAATCATTTTATTGCTCAGACAAAAGGACGAGCCCTGGTTTTACTGTCTTGTGTGGAAGAATTTGTTGACAACACTGGAGCCAAGAAAGCAACCCGTATTGAATATTTCATACAATTGCTAATACTACCAAAAGTTACATAATGTCTAAAATATATTTTATTGCTAAAGAGTAAATTATTTAGGTTTTACTTAATCCAATTTATTAAACCGTTCAGTTAATTTTTTTGTTATTTCGTTTTTTGAATGTATCTCAACTCAATTTCTACGAAAGTTCAATACGTGTAGCTTTAGGCCTGATTGAACAAAAGAATGCCTAACAAAAGAAAATATATTACATATACACATACACATACACATTTCCATCCACTAAGAGCAGTCTGTGGAGAAAAAAGGTCAGAAGGCAAGCTAAGGAAGCTACGACTAACTAGTATACAAACATATTTAAAACATATCTAATATCAGTATAAGCATTTACGTAGACAGAACGATGTTAATACTAATTATCCCGAAATACCTTTAATAATGTTCACCACAGATTTTCTGTAGTGAACCAAATATAACATAATTAAGAAAAATAAAATGAAAACTAAATTAATAATTTACATAAATAACATCACATCACAACCACACGGATGTTTGCGCTGTGCATCTACGTTTCTTTATATGATTACAAGGTGCAAAGCTTTCAAAGAATTCGAACTGCATTTGAAATAAATGCATATGAAATAAAGTTTTTAAATAACCCACCCACAAATGCATTCTTTTGAAATAATGTGTGTATTTGTGTGTTTATGGTGAAAGGCGGAAAACTAACTTGACCTTAACTTTGTTATGGCATCCCCGTTCTGGCGCGCGCCAGCAAAGACGTTGTCTCGCTCCCCTAGTTTAAAGAAAAAAATATACTGTATATATTCCGCGTGGGTCAATAAAGCCTTTTAGGTTATTAAACTAGGAGAACAGCGCTGTTTAATTAATGTTGCATTTATTGCTTTTGTAAAAGCCTATCTATGGTATTAATATTAGATATGTTTTATTTAATATTAAAGAAAAAAAAAACAGAACATGTTCTCACGATATCCTTAAAGTGATGAGTCTGGTGAATCTGAAAACGTAGTCATGTAAGTAAGCTGCGAGTAGATTCGCTTAAATATACTCAAATGTTGTTGCCTTTAACAGCGATATGCGATAAAAGAATTTCACTGACCTGCAATGTATATGTGACAAACAAAGACTTTTTCTTCTAAAAAAAGTTTATATTTCTTCCTTTTCTTACAAGGTTGAGATTCATTTGGCCTATTCTAACATAGCAAATACCAAAATAACTCTATATCCACATTTAGACAGATTGATACTACAAATATCAAAGTGTTCAGTGTCACTTTTTAATAAACTTTCAGCCAATCGAAGCATAATAATATTTCTCACATTGCATTTATATAATATAATACTAGGCCATATAATATTAGGCCACTAAAGCCTATGCACCTTCACACACCAGTGTAAACACCAGATAATGTTTTGATAATATAATATTGACTTAATAGAATATTTGTTTTCAAAAATTGCTCAAAATATCACAAGAAAAAAGGCATAGTTAAGAAAGGTCAAACGCAAAGAATATTTTTTTTGTATAAATGTATTACAAAAACAAAATAATTGATTTCATTGAAATTATATGTCTCCCTATCTCTCTATGTATATATGTATATATATATATGTATATATATATATGTATGTATGTATGTATATGTGTGTGTGTGTGTGTGTGTGTGAGTGTGTGTGCGTGCAATATAGCAATGTGAAGCACACGTATTGCAATTTTCGACAACAAAAGTTTACGGATGTGCAGTCTGTTTCAAGTTTAAGATAGATTGCCCCTCTTTACAATAAGTCAGCTACCTCACTAAAAGTAAGTTTGTGTGAGGAAACGTATTTACCAACCAACCTTGGAATTCACCTGATTGTTTATTTACAAATTTGAGCTTGTACTCGCCAGACTGACACTCTCTTTCCAGTTCAAGGATTTTCATTAGAAAACAGGGTTAGTTTAAAACACACACACACACACACACACACACACACACACACACACACACACACACACACGCACGCACGCGCACGCACGCACGCACGCACGCACACACACACGCACGAAAAACTCAAAATACACACCTATTTCGTGAGTTTACAACGAAATGGAACAGCTTACATTACAATTTAAATAGGCAGAATCCTTGGATAGATCAAGAAAATAACCCACAAAGGATTCCATGAGATTACAGCAAAGTTGCATTTTAATTTTACTTTTAATGCATGGCGTCCTGTAATTTTTTCTCTTACCGATTACGTAAAAAAAAAATATTATGATGGGGACTAATTTGACATATGTTCTCGTGATCAGCTAGACCAGTATCTTTCGTAAATAAACATTGCAATATGTCGTCATATCCTTACAATGGTATCATAAAAATACAGGTGTATGAAACTTCTTAAATTACTTTGTAAATCATTGACAAGGTGAGGAGCAACACTGTGGTCACCAATAAGAGAAACACTGATTTTTCTTCAGTGCACTGAGAAAACATGCTCGCGCATTAATAAACGCTTCTTTTTCATTCTCCGGTTTTGAAACCAGATTTTTACTTGTTGATCACTCAAGTCCAGTCTATCCGACAGCTCTTTCCGTTTCTGACGGTTTATGAATTCGTTGATCATAAATTCATTCTCAAGTTCAGTCAGCTGTGGCTTCGTGTAAGGTTTCCTCTTCTTTCTGACTCTCACTTGTACATGACACCAAGGGAACCCTAGAGAGAGAAAGAAAAAAAGGCATGAGTATTTTTTGTTCCCTTTGTTGTAAAATGTTTACGAACACATTTAATCCTGAATATTTTTACATTATTTTCATATATTATTCTTCTTGGAAACAACGAATTGCTTGTGCAAATATTTAATAGGACAGATGTTTAAAAAAAGAAGCGAAAACTAGTAATTAAATGCCCTGTTTAAATAAAAAAGACAGACTGAGCAGGCATCTTGGTGCATCTAGTGCCATAAAGGTAAAATAGCAATTTGATATATACAGACAATAACTCCTTTAACAGTTAAAGAAGTAGTAGCATACCATCTGCACTGGTGTTCTGAGAACTCGATGTGGGCTGTTCTGGGACAGTGGAGTGTGCAAGCTGTTCAGTGCCATCGATTATCGCATGGTTGTTGGAATTCACCCCAGCCTGTGCCACCGTGTTTTGCAACCGTTTGTCCAAGTTTGAAAAGTCACATTTGCTAAAGCTGGCAGTTGCAGTTATCCCATTCTCACCGGTAAACGCTGTCGTGTGTTTGTCCGGCAACTCTGATTTGTGGTCTGCATCTTGGACGTAGTATTTACAGGAGTCTCCTTTGATATGGCCAGTCACAGCCACTGAGTTAGTAATAAACGGTTGAGAATAGCCACTGAAGGCGATGCTCTGTGGCGGATTTGTGCACGAATTTGGGGAAGTCCACGGGAGTGAACACACCTCTCTCCTGCTGTAGAGCTGCGCGAGTCCGGACGGATGGGCGCCATTGGGCCAGTTGGAGAAAGTCAGTGAATCCGCAGTTGGATAATTCAACATAGGACTAACATAGCCAGAACTAAGAAAATTGTGCTCACACATTTCTGAGGAGCTCACCCACGCAATTCGTACAAGCGATTTTATTTTACCCCTAAAAGAATAAAAGTCAGTAATTGTGGATTTGTTAATGCACAGTCACGTGATATGCAAACAAACGGCGTCCGGCCCCGCCCTTGCCCCAGCTCACTACACAACGTAATACACAAGTTACGTCTTTTTTTTTGGAAAAGCCATTAAATAGGCAATTGACCGTCGTTTCTTGTCTATGTAAATGATATTTAACAAAACTAAATTGTGGCTTTCATAAGAAATTGTCTTTCTTTTTTTTTTTTTTTTTAGTACAACGCATAATATGGCAATAACATTAAGAGCAATATAGCCTGCGACTATAAATTGCTTAAGATAATATAATACAATGTAGAAGTTAAGTCTTTTAGTATTCTTTTTTTTTTATTTTACATTTTTTTCTACCATTAGCTTTCTGATTACTAAATACGCAAACCCGCCCTCACCTTCGCCCGATTTACTTTAAAACAAGTCCTGATTTATTTTAATAAACAAAAATTGCAATAAGAATGGGAATGGGAATTATGTTATGTTAGAGTTATGTTATGTTAGAATTATCGTATTCTGTATTTTGTAATATGTTATTGCATTATAATTATGTCTCTTGATTTCACTTTTTAGAATTCGGTTTACATTTTTATGTGGGCTACTGTAAATGCAATTTTTATTAAGGATAAACTATCTAGAAGCTAAATAAAATAACAATAAACAAATTTAAAACAAAACAACGTGTTTCTATAACCTCTTTTCATTCTTCTTTTTGTTCTTCTTCTTCCTATTATTATTATTATTATTATTATTATTATTATTATTATTATTATTATTTCTATTTAATTCATTTAAACATTTAAACTTCCTGTACTATTATTATTATTTATTACCCTAGAATGCCCTTAAACGACGCGTAAGACCTTTATCTTAAGCAGTTTTCCTATAGTTTTATCATGCAATTTTACAGAGACTTTGTCTACAGGCATTTTAGCATATGTATTTTGTTCCACATACCTATGCGACGAGTGTTTTTTATTAGCCTATTTGATGTGTTTTGAAAACAAAAGTAACCTTAAGAAATAAGAAGTCTACAGGCCTATAAGAAAGGCATCTTTGATCTTCATCTTTCAATCTTTCATTGCGCCTTCGGTCCTATTTTCTCTTTTTCTGTTAGTCAACTTCATCTCTATAATTTCTATAAAAAATTATCAGTAAATATTATATATAATTTTTTTTTAAACAGAATTCCATCCATCCATCTTCTATACCGCTTATCCTTCCTTCAGGGTCACGGGGGAACCTAGAACCTATCCCAGGGAGCATCGGGCACAAGGCGGGGTACAGTCTGGGCAGGGTGCAAATCCATCGCAGGGCTTTTTAAACACAACTTTCCTCTCAAAATACTATTACACATAATCCCACGGTATGTTACCGAGGGCGATTTATTTGTGAAAATGACTAATTATGGCTTATTGAGTCTAAGATCGAATTAGAAGGAATTTTCATTGACAGAATTATTTACAAATAATAATACAACAATGTCTTACTAAGGCAACTGAATTTTCCGACATGTTGCGCATGGTGAAATATCTCTTATAATAATGCCACGTTTGATGTGATATACTACTAATTTATATTTTAAGTATGTAAAAAAACATGGAAATGCATTTAGGCCAATGTGATGACAAAATCTTAATCATCAAATAACAAATATTTCAAGATTTTTTTTTATCAAATACTCATTTATATGTAAATATGAATGGCCGAGCAAGATTTTTACTTGGACACTGTACAACAACTAGACGTTAAATTCAGTATCTAATATGCCTAATATCAAGGGTGAGAACGAAATATTTCAATAGATTTTTGCCTTACCTCGGGTGGATTTTTCCAAACGTTACAAATTATTGCCTAGCAAGAGCAGACTGAATGAATCGTAAACGCGCCGGAAAGAGAAGAGACGGTTCAGCCTCCCAGCCTTTGCGAGTCTAGCAATAACATTACATTTTTTTTTAAAATCACACTCCTGTCGTTTGCTCGACAGTTCAAGGAATGGCACAAGTTATCCTATCTATTTAATGGAAAACGAGTCAGATTCACTAACAATACAAAAACTCAGTTCAAGGTCAAAGTCCAAACATACATTTAGCAAAAACAAGATCAAGTGCATTTAACTGAAAGGATGTTTTGTAGCGACAGCCCGACTTACTTTTTAAATGAAATAATATAGTCCCTGTTGGACACAAGGGGATACAGGTTTTTTGCTTTTGTTGACAATCGTGATATTAATTGACAAAGATAAAGGAAACCAATGTGAGGCCATAGTTTAGAGCCACCGTTGCTACGTTGTTTCGCATGCACTTACAGCAGTTCAATCTTCATTCGGCCATTCTGGTTTGTACATGGGAAGTGTATCTCATTTCCTGAATACAACACCCCGTTATTAAATTAATCTTTGAATGACATTTTCGTTGCGCCACTACTGAGCTGGATGGACACTACTGAGCTGTAATTACACTATATAGCCGGTAGATGGAAACAAACTTCCACAAATTGAGGCGGTTTTCGGTAGTTATGGCACTCAGACTTTTCAGTCAAGGTCGCCACTGATAACGTGTCTCAAGGTCAACGGTAAAGAGGATACTCGCTATTTGAGTGTAAATTTCTGAAAATTATCTGACAACCCTATTTTATAGACAGTGGTAAAGGTACTGAGAATTTTAACATACTGTGTATAACCGTTTAAGAGGGAAATAGAGTGTTGAAAAGATTCTGCTGCTTTTCAGGTATTAAAAAATTGTGAAATTTCAGAGTATGTAAATGACCATTTTTAATCACTTAGGCACGTTTTAAAAAAAAAACTTATGATAATTTAAACACGAGGTTTCCCTCAGTGTATAGCTATAGCAATCAATTACAACATGGTACTTGACATTATTCATATAGCGAAAAACTCAACCAGACTCCTTGTATCTGAACGTTTTCCCTACTCAAAACACACTTGATCCACCTCATGATATCGTCGACAAGCCCTCCGTAAGTTGGATCTGGTGTGTTTGGAGCAGGGAAAATGTATGTTGTTAAATTAACGAGCCCTCAAGTCGGACTGTACCATGTAAACCATTGCCAAATTTGGTCTAAGCAAAAATAAAAAATAAAAATAAAAATGTTTACACTGTGAATTTCCAAATCACTGCAAATTGCACTCATTTATCAACTTGCTTCATGTTTTCAAAATAAAGACAAATCACAAACGTGGTTGAATCTAGGGTGTGTATTACATGCTGTTGCAATATCAAACATTATTTCTTTAATAAATAACATTCTGTTTCCTTATAACATCCCTCATGGGTTCAAGATCTTCAAGTGCACACGTTGTTGTTTATATCTGAACAGAATCGCAATTATACACAAATGATGTAATGACACTTTATTGGGAAAACATTGAAGCAAATCATTGAAACAAAACTGAAGTGTATATAAAGAATACGGAATTGCCTACCATAGAATAAAATTATATCGTAGGATTAATATATAGCGTATATTATGTCTTTTCAGTAGCCTTAACCCTTAAAATTATGTGTCTAAAATAATAGTGGTTCTTGCAGAACAACACTAATTATTCTATCATAAAAGTAAAGCCGTTAAAATAGATATATCAATGAAACTTACAGCACATTTTGACACATTTCTACAAATAAGGGGAGCTTCTGATCATTAACGACGTTGAATTGAGTATAAAATTAGTTTAGGTGGTCATTTCTTAAAAAGATTCGAAGTCTTTAGATATTTTTGAAATAATTTTCTTGTCTTTGACTCGGCGATTCTGAAACCATATAGTGACTTGTCTCTCTGACAGGTTAGTCGAGGAGGCTATCCGTCGTCGCCTCTCTTTGGTAATAAACTTTGTAATGGTGTATTCATGCTCGAGTTCCTTCAGCTGTAGTTTCGTATAGGGAACCCGTTTCTTCCTCCCGCGCCGAAGAAAAGGGCCGGTATCAGGCGCTGCGTCTTCTGCAAATATATACTAAAAGAATATAGTAGCCTACTACTAATAACAACACTAATAAAATATAATTTTGCATAATGCTGACAGTACATGTTTATATACATGCGTGTGTGTGTGTGTGTGTGTGTGTGTATGCATACATACAAAGGTGTATATACATATATGTTTATATACATATGTACAATTTACATATCTATAATTCCAGTGTGTAACTGCAATCTACTTCTATACTGGAAAATGGAAATTCTTTTATAATTCGTATATAGATGTCAACTGAATTCGTGTGTGTGTGTGTGTGTGTGTGTATGCATACATACATAGGTGTATATACATATATGTTTATATGTATATGTACAATTTACATATCTATAATTCCAGTGTGTAACTGCAATCTACTTCTATACTGGAAAATGGAAATTCTCTTAAAAATGTAACTATTTAATCAGCTGAACAAGTAAACTGCCTATGCATTTAGTCCAATGCAGTTTGTTGCTTCTTACAAGTATGGCAATGAAACTAGCCTATCACCAAATTTATTCATTGCATTCACTGCATTTTCAAACATGCAGAGATCATTACTGGGCGTGCTAGATCGTTGTAGGCATAAAGCGACGTGAAATGTGGCCTACAGTATACATCTTACCTGCCAGTGACGATTTCCAGATATGCGGGTTGGCCGTTTGCTCTTTCGGACAATAAATTTGGTTGCTCCAACTGCTCGACCAGTTCCAGGGTTCGTAGTCCTCCATTACGAAATGACTTTCATGTTTGTGATCTCTGGTCCTGGCGCGCTGAAGTACAGGGACATCAATATATCCGGGGATCCTATAAGGTCCTGTATAGCCCTGATACACACCAACGTCCCGAACACGGGTCGGACTTTCACTGCAGTGAATTGCAGTTCTGCTGAAATCCATCACATCTTGTTTATCAGCCAAGTGTCCATATACTTTCCCATTAACACTGTGGTGGTTCATGACTCGTTGCTGAAACGCTGCGCTTGGAGGAGCTTTGCAACTGTAGAAACGGTTGGCGAAGTGACACCCAAAAGCAACCTGCGAGTTGGTAGAAGACGCTGCGTTGGGAAAAGATGCATAAGAAGATACATAAGAAGATAGAGGCTCGGGGCTCAGAGAGTTCGGTGTATCCGACAGGAAATAAGACGAAGAACGACTCGCGTGCGCTCCAAACGCAGATGTGTAAAAACTTCTACTGTCTTTCTCCCCTCCTAGCTCATGCGGCTCCATATTTATATGACAACCAGCACAATTAATCTAACAGTAATTAAAACCATCCTCCTGTGTTAATCCAGTCTGGTCAAGTAAAGTAGGTCATAACATAAAAAAAAAATCACTTGACAGCAAGGCTTTTTATATTTTCTGAACTAATTACAGGACTCTGACAACCTGAAACATGATTGGTTAGTACTATCCACGTGACATGCAAATAACTTTGACCAAGGATTGTTAAGAGATTCAGTCGTTCAGAAAACCAAACAGACCGCTTTCAAGTTTGAGTATTTGGTACTGACTTAATATATTTGAACATACCGACAAAAAACCGACATACATTTATGCCTTTAAACTTTGATAAATATAATGCCTAACGAATCCTATAAGGTCCGTAGCATACCTAAGACACGACGTGGTTCTTAAGACTCTTTGATGCTGCATAAAAGTAGAACGTACTGCAAAGTAAAAATCAACCAGTTGAAACAATGTAAGTCGCTGACTTGTTAAGCTTGTTAAAATAGTATACACCTAAACAACGTTTATATGTCTACAGGCATATATATATATATATATATATATATATATATATATATATATATATATATATATATATTACAGGTTTTACACAGCCCTCTCTATAACCTGGGTTTGCGAATATGATTAAGTGATTAGGCCTACGCTTTAGCGGATCAACACATTTTTAACAATGAGTTGATGTATATTTAGGAACGGTCACGTTATGGTATATCTTACGGTTTGGCTATTTGCCTATTAATCCCTGTGTTTGTTTGTGTGCCCGTCTTTGTTTTTGTTTGTATTTGGAGAGGCAGGGCATCTTCTATGTATTATATAGATGTCAACTGAATTCGTACATCTCCGAAGAAGAAAAGGGTCTGTGAGAAATTGTAGGAACAGACAATATAGTCATACTGCGTTGGCAATGCTAACATGGATAATGGGAGATATCTTAAAATTAAGTATGTATCCTTCTTACAGAAATAATGTTTGTCTTTACATGTGCTTATGCATACATATTAATAATCATACTTGACTGAACTATGTTTATATAGTTATACGTACACACACATTGTATATATA
>JAFFST010054026.1:168711-183933 GCA_022414735.1 Noturus placidus
TGGAAATGGCTTTATAACCCTTTCCAGACTGATAGATCTCAATTACTTTCTTTCTCAATTGTTCCTGAATTTCTTTGGGTCTCGGCATGATGTGTAGCTTTTAAGGATCTTTTGGTGGACCTTACTGTGTCAAGCAGCTCCTATTTAAGTGATGCCTTGATTGTGAACAGGTGTGGCAATAATCAGGCCTGGGTGTGGCTAGAGAAATTGAACTCGGGTGTGGACAACCACAGTTATAGTAAGGGGGGCAATCACTTTTTCACACAGGCCCATGATGGTTTGGATTTTTTTTCACCTTTAATAATAAACACCTTCATTTACAAATTGCATTTTGTGTTTACTTGATGTGTTTGATGTTCCGAAACACTTAAGTGTGACAAACATGCAAAGGAACATGTTTCTGTTGAACATGATGAATTTTAATGCCCCCGACAACCTCCGTAGTCCCCTTTAGCAACTTGTTAGCAACCGTCTTTTTAAAAACCCCCCCCCCCCCCAAAAAAAAAGTGAAATGGTTTTTTCAATTTAAAAAAAAAAAAAAAAAAATTAATCTTGAGTGGGGTATTACTGATATATTTTGTCATAGTATAAAACCTGAACTTATCTTGAGCTTGTGTTAAACACAAACCTTATTTCAGCCATTTAACCAAAAACCCCCATTGACTTCAAGATGATGGATGCCCAGTACACAGAAAAATTAAGTCGAGAAAACAAAGGAGAAAATTAATAATGTGTGACCACTTATAATGTAACCGACTGGTCTAAAACATATTTGTGTATTTGAAATAAATAAGATTTGATCTTGACTGTGTACAATTCAGAACCTGATCAAATTACAAGATCAGAAACCGATTGAGTTTTGCATTAGTTGGGCTTCTCATACGTACATTTACACACTTGGGAGCAATAGTAGGATACGAAGGTTTTTCAGAATTTATGGGATTTTCATGAATAGCATATCTTTTGTGTAAATGATTTGTGCATGAATCAGTGTTTTCAGGACTTTTGAAATGGAATAAATTTTTAGAATCTCCCTATTTCTCTCCAATTGGGTCACTTTGCTAGTTCTCACCCACAAGCTGGCTCTCCCATATCGTATGACAGCTGCCAACCAGGGATGGTGATGGCTAATAACTGTGTATAACAGGGCAGTTTTAACGTACTCTGAAGGAAGTGCTATCTGCCGTCCTCTGCATATATGAGCTCGCAGACACCCTTGAGTGAATAATCTTGTCTGAATATACAATGTTTTGGTTCTTCTAGTAAAGAATGAGTCTTATTAATAGTTGTATTAGTCTTATTATGAGTGTTATTAAGCTTGCGCCCACCCTTTTTATTTTTTTTATTTTTTCTTTCTGTAGTCTGAAAATTGTATCACGCAGTGCACTGTCATTGTCTGTAAAGGTGTTTTATCTTGAACTATTATTGAATCTGAGAGCAGATCTACTGCATGATTTAAAGGATTTGGATCTTTTCATGATTCTCTCCTACAGTGCTGCATAGTTTGTTGGTGTGGCTTCTTACCACTTTTTTCATTTTGTAGTGATTGTCCTGTAGTGGGTACATGATGGGTCTTCCTTTTATGTAAGATAATACACAGGAAGTGTCTTTTTAAGATGATTGTAACAGGACATTGACTTACTGTATTTCTGAAGAAATATGGGGACTGTTGCAACGATTATAAATGTATACAAGATTCATATTGGGTTAATATAATTAAACCAGCAGGGAATTCTCAGCATTATGAGGTTACACTATTTTCTTTAATTGCATAATCCTAATCTGCATCACTTGTCTTGTTTGTTGAGCAGAGGATAAATCTGAGTCCTTTGGCCCTGTAGAGGGGGAGAAATCGAGTGAGTATCAGGTGGAAAACCAAACTGAGAAACCAGGACCTCAAGAACCAGCCACCACTCTCCCGGGCCTCGCTGAAAAATCAGACCATGAAAAAGATGTCTCTACTACGGAGGCAGAATAAAGAATATCTACAAATTTAACCAGTCTCTCTGCAAAGGTGTGCATTATGTAACGCATGTTTAATATGTTTGGGAGTACTTAGAAAGTTTATAACTTTGGTTTAGACTAGTTTAAGTATACTTATTAATTTCTTCTTTTTTTAAACTGTAATAATCTATATTGATATATATTTTTGTTTGTTTTATGTTGAAGTAAAATGAATTTGCAACATTTTGAAAGTTTACATGTCTTTAGTTTAGAATGCACTTCCATCTGTCATGAATTCACAGAGCCGCTCATCTCCCTAATGAGAATAACTCCTCAATAAGAGTCTTATTTCAGAAGGAAAATTAACGAGTACTGTTTGACAATGTATTTAACTTGTTTTTCCAGCATCTACAATAATGCAAAATGTCTGTTCTGTTCTGAGAAATGTTTATTATAGATGTTTACACCTTTTATTGCAGTGCCTCTTTTTTTGAAAGTTTTCAGTAGGTTTATAGTTTTATACGTGCCTGCAGTGAGATGGGTTTCATGTTTACAGAGATTAAGCTCATCATTAAAAAAAACGAATCCACAGTTGTTTATTTAATTATAGAATCTGAAAGCAGAGCAGTATTTTATGTATGTGCTTTTCTATTTAAGATTTCTGTAAAGAATAAATAGGAATTATTTAATTACTACATATGGGGATTTTATCCCCTGCTTTTTCCGCAAATAAAATTATTTTTAAATTCACTCACTTTCACTTGTTTCTTTATAACTACATCCAACTAAAGCAATACTATAAAATTACTCAATGACTTCTGTTAATTTTGTATGCCCTTTGTGTATACCACTATTGTGTACTTTACTGCCCTTATTACATTTACACAGGGGGAAAATACTAAGCTTGCTAAAAGATGTGTGATTTGTTGTGAGAGATTAGGGGTCAGTCACTCTGCCCAGCTGAATAGTTAACTGAACTGGCATTTCTAGAGAGGAAAAAGCATGTGTCCTCTAAAGAAATTGGTTGTTAGGGCTGTTAGTGGGCTGCTTTATTGCTTACTCCCCTTCCTGTCTGTGTTCTAGCTATCCTGATATGGAGGGACATTGAAAGGAATCTGTTAAAACACAGCGCATTTTCATTAACTGGTCTATTTTGGCTTGTGATCATTTTATTTTATCTCATTGATCATTTCAGACAGTGTTAGATAATGGGACTGACACCCAAGCCCAACCCAGCTTGATTGCTTGACCCTCTTCATTTGTAAGAAGAGAACTATCTCTACCCATATTGCCCCCACTGACAAACACACGCACTTCTGTTTCTCACTCTCACACACTGGCTCTCAGGTCATCCTCCCACATTTGTCTTTGGGTTTTGATAATGCATGTTTACAGAGACATGACCCCCTGAGTGTGGCAATGCATCACTGTCAGCAGGACAGTAGCACCTGATTCCAGCACACTCCATCTCAGCTTGACCCCTGACAGTGGCACAGGCACTGGGGAGGGGCAGCCTGTCAATAGGACGTTTGAACATTTTATCAGCAAATATAATGTGGATCAAATGTTTGTGAATCATCACTGTTTATGGCTTTTTGGATTTTTATCTAAATGAAATGCCTCACTACATATTCCATCATTCTACGCAATGATACTGATTTTATTTGACAATTTTCAATGCATTGTCAGTAAGATCATTTTGTGTGGTTTTTGAATTTCCATTCAATTTAAAGAATACACTTTTCTCACTCCAGCATGGGTTTTCATATTTGCAATAGATTAGTTTTATTCATAGATGATTCAGGTGTAGATGGCATAATTACACACATTTAGTGTAATGTTTTTTTTCATTTGAGATCTGTATATGGATTCCATGTAGTACTGCTACTTCATTTGTCTCGTCCAGTTTTCCGTGTTGATATATATATTTTTATAGTTAAGAAGAATTCTCTTTCAAAACACATGGAGGTATCAAATAAGGGGAAATATTTTATTTTCCTTTATTTAAAAAAAAAATCCTCATTTTATGCTTTGTACAATCTTTAAACAATATGTGTAACTTTTGCGCATTTGTGGAACAGAAAGGATATGTTCATCTGGCTAGAGCTGTTTTTTTTTTTTTTTTTTGTTTTTTTTACACCTTCTATGGTCACTCTGACTTTTATTTCCTATCAGATGTTTTGCTTCATACAGCCTACTGGCAGCTAACATAAATGTTATCAGACATCGCTACAGAGATCTATGTGGAGCGTAAGAGAAAAAACAAACACACACCTGAGTGAATACATCACTTTTGGCCTTCCAATGCCCTGTTTGTCCATTCAGCAGAGGCTTGTCCCATCAGCGATGTGCTATCACATAGCCACTAATTGATTTTCAAGCATGACAAACGATGCAGTGGTCAGCGAAGCTGAGGTAATTCAGTCACGAATGGAAGACTATAGCATGGCTTGTCTAGGATCCCAAGCTCTCTGAAATGTTTATTTCTTATGTACAGTCTGTTCCATTTGACACAAATTTATACTGATCTTTTATTTATGCCTTGAAAGAATGGCAAATAAGAAACATAAGTGTTCTTGATATTGTGTTTTGTCATATCTAGCGGCCAAAGATTGAAATCCTGGGAAACAATTTTCTGTCAAAATGAAAGAGCTTGGCCTTGTGAACCCTTGAGGAAAATAACACCGCTGGTCCAGACAGAATATGAAACAGCGAGGCAGAGAATAAGTAAAACAGACAAGAGCAGCCTCCATGTCACTTTTCCATTTGCTGCTTTTGAAAGAGAACATTTCAAACCTTACCCTGCGTTACAAAAAAATGAAGACCTTGTCGTTATCTTTATTTATGTACTGAAATCCAAAGCAAGTCTATGCAGAAGACCACAGACTCACTTGGTGTTGATCTTCTCAGTTCCAGACTGCTACATGTACATCTGTGGCTTATCATTTTAGCATTGCCTATCAGCAGAGCATGTGCTGTTTCCTTGAGGAGGATATAAGAGAATAATATAAAATAATACGATGAGTGTCACAAAAGCAATTAACATTCCCAGAATATTAGAGTTCACCATTGGATGATGACAACTGCATCATTATCAAAGCCATCACAGTGCAATAGTGGCCCTGGGAGGCATTAAAATCAAATTAGAGTTATACAGGCATATGCTGCTGCTATGGCCTAAATGAGGAGACACTCTTTGAGCAGTTGATATCTAGCGATTAGTTCTTGGCTCTGTGGTCTTTAAATGCCACAAGACAAAGTTGAGTGCCATGAATTCATTTTGCGAAAAGGTCATGAGGTGCCAAAAATATGTTGATTTGAATGGATTTACCGTTTAAACCACAAACCGCATTTAGGCAAGCTGATTCCCATCTCTCCCTGCTCACTGGGGCCTGTCATAAATCGTTAAACAGGAACAATAAGCTTCTCTGGAGCAGAAAACCCATTCAACATGATGCTTTAGCTCATATTGAAATTTGCTCTTCAAATATATTTAGAGGCATCATAATGTTTAGAAATGTCAGCACCTTATCACCCACAATGTTTATAAACACTTGCTAAATTCACCTCCAAAAGGGCACCAATCTTGGCAGGAACTGTAAGTCCTATTATCCTTCCTCGCTTTGGAGTTATTGAATAGTATACTCATTTTCCAGCAAACTGTTTTGATATTGAAGGATCATGGATCTTCATGGATGAAAAAAGATATACAATAAAGTTGATTTCTCTATGTTAAGGGAACTGGGCAGTGTACCTTCCATATCAATATTCCTGCATGTACATGCTGGGTTTATCTTTCTTGCTGTTCTTTTTAGCCAAAGTGTCTGTCTTCAGTCAGAGCATGGACTTTGACCCTCATTATTCTTACTTCCACATTAGAAATGGTTCCCTAACTCATAACAATAGACAAACCTGATTAGAATGAGAATATCGTTTTAGGATGTTTGCTAGACTTGGGAGAAAATGCAATATGGTTAGAAAGTCTTCATGAGAGCTTTAATGAAAGAATGCGTCCCTTGAACCACCAGAAGAAGAAGAAGCCTTTATTGGTCACATATATCGAGTACATTATAGCACAGTGAAATTCTTTTCTTCGCAAATCCCAGCTTGTTGGGAAGTTGGGGTCAGAGCACAGGTTCAGCCATGATACAGCCCCCCCAGAGCATGGAGAGTTTAAGGGCCTTGCTCAAGGGCACAACCATGGCAGCTTGGCGGTACTGGGGCTTCAACCCCGAACTTCTTATTTTGGATGCATGCAAACATCTTTTTGTATGAAACATTATTTACCCAATCCTTTAAAAAGTATTTTATAGAGCATATATGTCTCCCATGTTCGCCTTCTATTTTTATTGAACAAATTGCAGTTTTGTAATATGCTACTGTTGAGAATTGACATGCACCAGCTAACCTACACATAAGACATAATTTTATCCTACATCCATACTGTAATTCAAATTGTTGATTGACTATTGATTGTAATATTGTATGAGAAGATACCGAATTACAAATCAGTGTAATAGAACAGATTTACTTAGCAAATCTGATTCCCATATATGGTCAATAATTATGACAATTAACAAGCTCTGCTATAATGTAGCATTGAACATTTGTTGCCACCAGAAATAGCTGATTG
The DNA here is from genome assembly GCA_022414735.1 of Noturus placidus. Classification (NCBI taxonomy): domain Eukaryota; kingdom Metazoa; phylum Chordata; class Actinopteri; order Siluriformes; family Ictaluridae; genus Noturus; species Noturus placidus. Next base: position 175,289 of record JAFFST010054026.1, read on the forward strand.
TATATTCTAACCCATTTTGGGTTACATATTATATGTCTACCTAAATCAAGGCATTGCCCATAAATGTACACACTGGCCTTATGCTGTAACATGCGACTGATAGTGGTGTTGGCATGAGCCAGCATGCACACTTAGTATATCTTGTAGAAATCATATGAAGCATCCTGAATGCTTCGGCACCATTTTATGGCTTCATCTATTACCACTCTGTCATTGTTAATTGTCTTCTTTTTACCTCCGCAGGATTCTCCAAATTGGCCCTATCGAATGTGACAGGAGGAAGAGCATTAAGCATCTGACAAGATGATATCTAAGTTCAATTTCCTCCCCCTGCCCTGATATATACCTGCAGCACATCATTTTCCTTTCTGTCATAAAGAGCGCAATAAATCAGCGGTGCTTATGGAGGCATGGCAGAAAACAGGGCCTCTGGATTTGTGTCCCCAGCTCTGGCTATTACAGAGCTGTACTGCTCCTTCAAACAAAAATCATCAAATGTAATGCTGCTGAGATTAGGGAGATTAAGCGAAGGAGAGCAGTCAAGACTGGTAAAACACAAGCAATCTGTGTTTCAACTCAATAAAAACACAGCTTTTTCTTCCTCCCCTAGTTGACACCATTATCCATCTGTTTGGCTGAAATTGCTGCATCATGGCATAAACCTGAGACACAAGTGACACATCCTCTAAAATAAAAGGGAACATTAACTGCTCTATCTTCCTGAGGCCCTGGGAGTCACTGGATATAAGCTCACTCAAGTGTGGTGGCAGTTATTCTGTGTTTTACTAGACTGCAGACAATTATGCTTTGCTCTGCTCCCTCTGAAGACAAACTGCCAGGGCCTCAGCTGAAATGATTTCAAATAGATTTTACAAAATGTCTGTAGCTTGATTGCTTCCATATATTATTTCTCTTAAATAGACAGAAAAGTTTGCAAAAAGCAAGTATATCTACAAATCAATCATGACACCACTTCGAAAAAAGAAAGTATCAAATAATCAGATGACACACTGTGTGTGTGTGTGTGTGTGTGTGTGTGTGTGTGTGTGTGTGTGTGCATGTGTGCGCACGCACATCTATGTGTGTGTGTGTGTTTCAGTGTTTTTAGTTCTTGAAATGACAAAAAAATTACTAAAACTCTTCATTATGATAGGATACTGTCAAATGTCCTTATTATCACCCAGTCCTCAAAAAAAAAATCAGATTTTATTTGAAAAACTAAAAGTGCCTAAACATTTTTCTTTTAGTTAGTGAGATTGGTTTCAGGTGTAGGAATTTATTTGTTACAATAATAATTGTCAGTGGCAGGTCCTCACAAAGACAGTAAAACTGGGTGCGAAGATTAAAAAAACCTCTATACTATCAGTGACATGAGAGTTTTCTCTCTTTCATTGTTGTCCTTATGTCCTCTTAAAACCACAGGGACACACATAGGCTATTAGTGTGCTGGCCGTTCATCTCATAACATTAGTTCATTGAATAATCTTTGGTGCAATGGTGAAATGTACATATAGTGTACTTAGTAATATGAAAGCAGATTTTGGAGTTAGTTTTTATGTAGTCACTGCACTACTTATTAAATACATTGCATATTTGTAATATATTTAAATTAGTGGTGATTGCTGGAAAAGGTTTACATTTAAAAGCATTTATTTTTTTAGTTATTTTTAGTTCATGCCACACAATATAAAAATGTCTTCCTATTGTTTATCTAGACAGGGTTTATGAAGAGAAAAACAAGTGTACTGCTCTGTATTCTTCTCATCTATTGGTTCATATATCAACAACAAAAATAGTCTAGGCTGTTGCCCTCAGTTGAGAGTATGGCACAAACAGTAGTGTGAGTAAGGGTCTACTCTTCAGTCACACATACACACACCCATGCAGACAATCGGTGATGGTAGTGAATACCAAGCCTGGCAATAACCCCCTATTCCAACCAGTGAGATGTGATTACAGCACGGAGCTGCAATTCAGCATTATGGTCATACACATTTATTACATTGACTCTGGGAACCTAATACAACCATGCATAACTCCATCCATCTCTGTTTCGTGCAGGAGATGAGATAAACATATGAAAAGAAAAAAAAAGTTGCCGCAATTGTGCATAAATTGTGCTGAATTGTAAAAATAGTTAAATTAAAGAATTGCTTGACTGGTTTTCATTGCCTAAAGATAAAGATTACCATTTTGATGCATCTTTATCATATGTTTGTCTTCCTCCCTGTTGTTCTCATTACACCATTTTGAATTTGTGCCAGTAAACAAATGACACAATTATCTTTATTAATTTGAGCAGCACATAATCTTGGCATGAGGTTCAAACCAGATGAAGAAACGATAGAATTGACAGTTAAGAGTGGAAATGAGGCCTGTAGCTATTGCTTGAAAGAGCGATTACCTGTCCTGAAAATCTCAGTATTGATATCTCTCCTCAATTAAAGCTCCCATCTACATATTCGCCTTAATTTTCTGAGTAAATAAGCATTCTGCAAAATCTAGGCATGCACCCAGTGTTGTAATCATCAGAGTTTTCCGCACTCATAAGCATGTATTCTATCATTTGTAGGCATGGGTGTCCTTGAGTGTCTTGAAAGGCACCCATAAATAAAATGTTTTTATTATTATTATTATTATTATTATTATTATTATTATTATTATTATTAGTAGTAGTAGTAGTAGTAGTAGTAGTAGTAGTAGTAATAGTAGTAGTAGTATCAAATAAGGAAAATGTATATGCCCTTTGCTATAGTATAATACATTTTGGTTTTGAATTGTTCTCCTATTTTTTTTAGATGACAAACCAACAAAAAGTGTTGTTGTGTCTGAAAACAGTCTCTAAGTCATCATTATTGTTGCGCTGGGCATGGGCTGCTGCTCTGGGTGGAAAGGGAGCTGATGGTGTGAGACCACAATACAGCTGCACAATGTTGTGCTCATTTCACCTCTTATACGATCTGTTATCCACAAGGCCAGAGCTCAGGTAGTCCACATCCAGTAAAACACCCCAGCACTGTTTGTCCTGTCCTTGACTCCTAGTGTCATAGACTGCAGCTCTTTCACTCTGTAAAAATAACTTCAAAAGATACAATCTCTTTTGGACCTTTCCATTTAACATTATGAAATATATGTGACTACTTGCATGGTTGCTACAATGGCTGCATATGCCACTCATTAGCACAAGACTCCTTCAGTGAGCACAAGCTAAATGCTCTAGTTGTGGAGGATGTAAACATTCACCACATATTAATGGTGGAGAATATTCGCCAGGTAGTTCTTTCTATTGCTGGCAAATTCTCCATGGCTGGGTATAATTAATAGCTTTCCAGTCTACAAGGCCATAATGCTCATCAGTTATTAATTAGAAATTCATTTTACTGAATAAATAACACTGATGATTGATGATGAAACTTGTAATTGGGCTCTGAGAGCAATTCTCTGGGGGAAAGCATCTTAGCGAAAGAAAACCACTGTTACAGGAGCAACACAGTCGAATAAGGAATTGCTCTGTTATGCTTGCAGAGGGTAGACCTCAGATAAGTAACGTGGTTTGATCAAGGATCTATCAAAGTTCTGTTGTTCCACTTACAGGGAAATGCAGCTAAGCAGTACTCAATTCAGATATATACGAAAGTGTTTTATTGAGACAAGATGATATTTTTATGATTCAACTTTACTTCAAGCACTATTCAAGTGATTATTTCAAGATTCTGAAAGAAGAACATATTCTTATATATTGTTGTTGGGATAAATAAACCTGAATTAAACACAATGCATACAGAAATATACTGTACACCTGAAAGGACTTGCATCACAAGACATAAATTGTTTATAATGTAAATGAAATTCTCTTTGTTTTTTGCTTCTCTTTTATCTTTCCCTCTTTGATCAGTGTGTTCAAATTGTTTACTCATGGAATTACCCACATCTGGGTCAACAGGGGTCAGATTAACTAGAGAGCTCAGTATATTTTTCAAATACTTGTTGTGACAAATTTATATGCTCTCTAATAAGTGGAAAAACACATTTTTCTTTTTTTACATATGCAGCTGACCACCAAAATGAGATAAAAGACAACATATCGACAATAAGTGCAGTCTGTTGCTGAATCTGTTGTTCGGGCTGTGATCCTTAAACATCTTCACTTGGAATGGCTCTTATTGACAGCATCACTCCTCATCAGTGATGGGTTAGTTTAGAAACCATATATGTGACTCAAGGACAGTGAGATATAGACCTATAAGGCTTCTGGCTTCTGTATCATATTTTTCATCCGTGGAAGGGAACAAGGCAGGTGAATAAAATCACTAAAGTGAAATTGTGCTGGTATGGCCTTCTGGATCTTCAGTGATCCATGTGTAATTTACTGAGAAAGCCATTGGATATTTTGAACAAACCTTTGTGAAGAGGCATGTAATCTTAATGTTGCTGGCTAATTCCAGGACATGAATTAAGCTACTCTTGAGTTTCACATCAATATTTGCAACAAAGACGTAAGTGACAACAATAGCACCATGGTACTGTATAGTTAATCGCAGAAACTGCACTGTTGCTAAGCTACTGACTCTCCTGGGGCCATGCACTATACGGCACCGTCTTCTTAAATGACGGCCGGGAACAGTTAAAACTCCTGCCTTCTGTGGTTCACTATTGATTTTACACCGAAGATCCAAGCACTCATGATAGGCTTTTGATATATTTTCCTGCTGTAGTGGGTCCCTTGGAACTTTGCAAGAAAAATATCTGTCAATATGCTCCTATTATGATCTCTTGATCTGTGGCTATAAAAACCTTAAGCGGTGGCCCTTATTGCAAAATAATGGGTTAGACTATTCAATATCAAGTGCTGTTGCAATTTAGGATTTTTCAAAGTATTGTTTTGTCAGAAAGCAGAATAACCCTCTGTGGCCTTTTTCCCCCACAATGCTCAGGGCCTAATTAGTTTGATTGACTTGCAGGAGAGAGGGATCAGCTGTGACATCACAGGCTTCAGTGATAAATACCGGCTGATGGGCCAGTCTCATCCTGGCGGCCGTCACCACCTCCCTCACCTGTCACACTCAGCTGCCTGCACCAGCCCCCTACAGACTGGTGCATAGCACTCGCTGCCCTATTAGCAATTTATAATGGTGATCAAGAAGTAGTCAGCAGCGAATCAAGACTACTGTCTCCCCTCTGTGCTAATTGGGCTGTGTTCTTTTCTGATAAATGGCTTGTGACTAGCGTGAGGTTCCGTGGATTTTACAGCTTCTAATGGCCCACACTAACTATATTTTCTAACAGATACTGGGTCAAGGAATGGAGATGGGGTGCAAAAAATGTTAATTAATATCAATAATGGCCAATTATTAGTTTGACAGAAGGATCCAAGCTAAGTGTGTGCTCTAATGACTCCGAGCTAAGTTGAAGGGAAACAGTGGCAAATTAGCATAACAGTGTATGCACACTACATGGAGGTGCCTAGCAAACATCTGCTGTGTTAGTAATTCAAATACGCTCCCTGTTAGTGGTGTTGGATGTAGTCGCATAATCAGCTATTCTTTGTCGGCCATTTTGACGGCACTAACAATGCCCTGGTGACTGGTCGGTGCCGCCCCTCTGGGCCTTCCAATCAAGAGTGGCCTCATGCAGACCCCGGCCGTAACCGTAACAACAGCTGAGTTAAAGAGCACTTCAGGGACCGGCTTTGTGTCACAGGCACTAATCCTCTTCTACCATTACGCCGCCTTTTATTAAGACTAACATTTAAACAGACGGGCTTTAATCAAATTTAAACATGCTCTTGGAGGATGAATAGAAGTGTAAATGACATATTAATTGACACCGTTTTCTCCTATTGGTTCAGTCCACCTCTGTGCAAACAAACAGTTTTGCTTTGCTTTGTGTAATTAATCATAAGAGGTGGATTTTATCATTTTATTCGATAACTTCTGTATCAATAATGGACAAATACCATGGTCAAATATACCAAAGTTCATTTATTCAATTGCACTGATATTTAACTACTACTTCAGCAGGCCACAAAGGACCAAACACAGAAGTTAAATGGTCCCCCAATACTGTCCAATATATTCCAGGCTTAGGCTAGCACTCTCAAATTAACACTATAGTCACTAACTTAAATAATGTGCTTTTTTTAAGAGTGTCTGGTTAATCTATTGTAGTGTGGCAGCAGTGTGACCGTATTGACCAAATTGGACCATATGACAAGCGGTGTACATGTCAGAGTCTAGGAGGAGTAGTGGGTCCCAGTGGAATGGCTTTTGAGGGCCAAAAGCTTGGCCCAGCTGTAGGAAACCTGCTCTCCTACTACCACACACAGCTGCACTCAGTGGAAAAGGGTGGTGGGCCAAACGAATATATATATGATCCTGATATACTGCACACAGTGTCTTTTTTTTGAATGGAGGTCAAACTGAAATCACTGTATTTTATCTCACGATGGTGTTTAAAATGTCATCAGCAAAATAAAGTTAATGCAATTCCTGACGAACATATTTTCAGTGTGAAGAAATGCATAGACATTCAAAAGGAAAAAGAGATCTTCATGCCGTAAAGTTTTCCCTCCTCCAAATGTAGTGCACACACTACTTTATTGTGTTCTCTCTAAACCAATGAAATTCTCTATTTTACAGCCCAGTGTTCCATATGAAGAGGCTGCTCAGGCTGCAGTCGTACTTCCCATTTATTTGTCTAGTGCAAGAAAATATTAGATATATACTGCAAGCAAACACTGCCCCGTGTTTATAATTTGGGAGAGAGAATGTTTACTTATGGAAATTTTGCAATACTTTTAAATAGCTTTTCTATTTTTATTTATTATAGTAGGAATTTAAACTGGTATGAAAAACACCTAGCTATCCAACCCAACAAGCTTTCTATATGAACTTACATACTAAGGAAAGAAATAAAACACTTTGTTATGAATGTGAAACAGTTTGGAAATATTTTGGATGACTTTAAAATTAAATCTCCAGAATAACAGACTTTTTTCATTGGTTTATAACAATGAAATAAAAATAAAATGGTACCATAAAAAGGAAAGTTTTATTATGAAGTATTTTAGTGCTAACAAATAAGCCTGATTTATTTTTTGTTTTAATGAAATACGGTGCTATGAAATTGTCCTGAAATTATCATCCACAGCTGAAAATAGTATGTCTTATACTATCTGAGCTGTCCATAGCTATACCTGTCTAGTGCAGCTATTTCAAGTAATATGCATCTAATATTAAGCGTTCATTCTTCTTGTTCCCTTCCCCCTTCTTTGTCTTCTCTGTGAACATGGCTTGCCATTTAGCCTGTGTAATTACTCTCTGAGAAGAACAGATCTAAAGCAGGCAGAATGTCCTTTTGCTGTAGCAGAGCACGAGGTCATGCTTCATGTCTAAGATCTCACCCTGTATTATCAGATCACTATCATCTTCTGCCTGTAACAGTGTGTTCAGCTGGCATGGAGATTTACGTGTGTGCGTGTGTGTGACCTTCTCGTGAACACTCTCTGCATGTAGTATGCGGAGGTGGTGTGTCGTGTCTGAGCAGGGCAACGAGGTCTCTGTGCTTTGTGGTTGGAGTGTCCTGAACTGAGCTCGACTCAGCAGGGGAGAGCTGCTCCACCAAATGGACATGCAGCACTTCCCCTCGAGGGCAAATCTGACAGTGCATATCTGCATATCCACCAGCGTGTTTTATGCAGCATGAAACCCTATGACACGAAGGGGGCTTATGGAGGATTCTACCTATGCTGTGCATCAAATGGTGCTGAAGTGATTGACAGGAATGGTAGAGAATAGAGAACGCTGTGGCCTGGTTAGCCTAGTGTTGTGAACAATATTTCAGGCCAAAGTCTAATTTTATAGTTATTTAATTGTTAATGCTGAAATCTATCTATATTATTTCTTATTGAAATATATACATTTATTTTTCTGACAGTTTTTTTTCCATTAATGATGATGGTGAACTATTGCAGAAATGTTTGCTTTTACAACGGCTTTCAAAACAACAATTGTGTTTCAAAAAATATTTCAAGATATTACAGAATTTGACTTTTTTTGTCTCAACTTTTACCCTTCAATGGATGATGCTTGTATTCAATCCATTCATCCACACACACAGGCTAATATCTACCAAACTCACTAGTACATATGATAACTTTTCTAATGGTAGGTTGTGATTTCCACCATTGCCAACTGTATTTTTAATTCACAGACTTCCTGGCTATGGTTTACGGGTTTTATGAGTACTTGTATCCATTTTGAGAACCATGAGTCTACACACTCAAACTCAAAACTGGCGCCGTAATTACACATTTTTGATGTAAAGCTATATTTCCTTACAAAAACTGTAGAATGCTAGTCATCAAACAGTATCACACCTAAACCCAATCAAGATGTAAGCAAATAGATGGTTCACTTAGTGCATGCCAAGCTCACTAGCCCAAATGTTACAGGTCAGTTGAGTTCATTAATGTCTGAATGTAAACATCTATGCAGGATAAGGATCTTCACAAACTGGTAAAAACCTTTTTTCCTTTTAGAGGAAAAATATGACCTCAATAAACCTCCAGCTTTTAAGCTGATCATTCATTATATATATATATATATATATATATATATATATATATATATATATATATATATACA
>JAFFST010054026.1:197330-208188 GCA_022414735.1 Noturus placidus
TTCAATGTGTATATTGAGAATTGTTTTATTATGTGATATTATGTGAGAGTTGCAAAAGTAAAACAAACAAGTGATGACACTCATATATTATATATTAATCTTTTCTTTGAATGCACATTTTCACTTATTTTAATAAATAAATATAATAATTCAGTGGACTTTATCATGAAAACACTACACATTTTAATAAATTGAATGTCAGATCCTTGCAGTCTGTTACAATCAACTTCCACTAGATTAATTAAGACTGGACAGTGTTCTTCAACGGGACTGTGCACAGGACACCACTGATGCATACTTCTCCTCAGACCTTAGCCATTCCACCCTACTGAATTATGTTTATGATCAGGTGTGTCAGACAAAAACTATTCCAGACATACAGAATAACCTTTTTAGCTCCAGAGGGATGCATTTCTTAATTCATTACTGCATTCATCACACCAGTGACACAAATATCCTCCATTATTCGAGACCCTTAAGATGATCCATGTGTTATATTGTGTGTATAAAATGTCAGGGAGCTCATCAGCTCTCTGGCCTGATCTGAGATCCGTAATGGTGCTGAAATGTGCCTGGGCTTCTGTGCTGTCAGCAAAAATGGACACATGCACAGTGCAGTGCTTAGTGTTTACTGTCCCAGTAGTAACACTGCAGCATGGAGGAATCGCCCAGAACAAACATTTTCATCTATGTATTTAATTAATTTATTTATTTATTAAACAAATGACCTTTCTGTATATTTGTCATAAATCATTGAAATTTTTGTCACGTACCAAAATATTCAACATGAATGATATTGTTATTGTGTTATTTTTAATTGGAGGCTGAGTAGATAGACAGCATTTTAGTTCTGTGCCTCTTATTTGATAGGTTAGTTATTTTTACAAAATTTGAAAGCAGCATCAAATTCAATACAATTAAATTCAATTTTATTTGTATAGTGCTTTTTGCAATGGACATTGTCTCAAAGCAGCTTTACAGAAACATAGAAACACAGGATACTAATTTTAAGTGTGTGAATTTATCCCTATTGAGCCGGTGGTGACGGTGGCAAGGAAAAACTCCTTAAGATTATATGAAGAAGAAACCTTGAGAGGAACCAGTCTCAGACGGGAACCCATCCTTATCTGGGTAAAAACGGATGATTTGAAAGAAAAATGGTTTTTATATGAAGTCTGTTTGTTGAACTAGTTCACTGTTCACTAAAGGAGACCTGAGTGCAAAACTGTATGTGGTAATTGCAGTCCTAAGGCCATAGCAGTAACCGTAGTTCCAGCAACCATAGCGAGAACGTCCATGTGGAAATGAGGTCCAAAACGATTTCATGGCCCTTCAAGCAGTACCATCCTCAGCAATCTCCAGGCTGTAGCCTCCAGTTGATGAAAGCTCCATCCAGAGGTAGGGCATCAGGATGGATCAGGCAAGTCCGGAAACAAGCAGAAAGGGTCAGGATCAATGAGATTTCCATAAAATCATATGTGACTCGACAGAGGGAAAGGGAGATAAAGAAAGGGAGAGAATATTAGGTATGCTTACTATCCTGTGATGGATAAGACTGTGTACTATGCAGACACATTCAGCAGTCTGATGCTGTCCAGCAAGAACAGATAAACATGTAGCATTTCTGCATTATTGTGACAATACTGCAAATAAGGAATAAAATACAACAGAGAAAATCACAGCAGAGTGTGGAGTTGTACGAAAATAATCAATCAAAAGTAATCTAGGTGGTGTGATGCCCAATCTTCCAATAACAGCATGCCCCAAAGTGTTTAATTACTCTTACACCACAGAAATTACAACCCCAATTCCAAAAGCATTGGGACACTGTGTAAAATGTAAATAAATGTAAATAATAACAGAATGCAATGATTTCCAAATCTCATAAACCCATATGTTATTCACAATAGAACATAGAAAATATATCAAATGTTCAAACTGAGAAAATGTACCATTTTAAGAAAAAAAAACAACGTCAAAAGATGGGACGGGGGCCACAAAAGGCTGGAAAAGTAAGTGTTACTAAAAAGAAACAGTTGGAGGTTAATTAGCAACAGGTCAGTAACATGATTGGGTATTAAAAGAGTATCTTAGAGAGGCAGAGTCTTTCAGAAGTAAAGATGGGGAGAGGTTCACCAATCTGTGAAAAACTGTGTCTACAATTTGTGGAAAAATTTCAGAATAATGTTCCTGAACGTAAACTTAAATTAATATCTCATCATCTATAGTACATAATATCATCAAAAGATTCAGAGAATCAGGAGAAATATCTCTGCGCAAGGGCAGGGGTGAAAATCAAGATTGCATGCCCGTGATCTTTGGGCTCTCAGGCGACGCTGCATTAAAAACAGGAATGATTCTGTAATGGAAATCACTGCATGGGCTCAGAAACACCTCCAGAACTCATTGTCTGTGAACACAGTTTGCCGTACCATACACAAATGCTGGTTAAAGCTCTATCATACAAGGAAGAAGCCATATGTGAACATAATCCAGAAACACCACCATCTTCTCTCGGCCAAAGCTCATTAAAATGGACTGAGGCAAAGTGGAAAACTGTTCTGTGGTCAGATGAATTGAAATTTGAAATTATTTTTGCAAACCATGGATGCTACGTCCTCTAAACTAAAGAGGACTAAAGAGGAGAGGGACCATACAGCTTTTTATCAGTGCAAAGTTCAAAAGCCTGCATCTCTGATGGTATAAGTGTGCATTAGTGCCTATGAAATGGGCAGCTTGCACATCTGGAAAGGCACAATCAAAGCTGAAAGGTATATACAGGTTATAGGGCAACATATGCTTCCACCCAAATTCTATCCCATTGTTACTTCTGAGAAACTCTGCCTCTCTAAGATGCTCTTTTCATATCCAATCATGTTACTGACCTGTTGCTTCTTCTTCTTCAGGCTTTAATCCCACTAGGTGGGTCGCTTGCGGGGATCGCCTTGAGTCTCTCGCATCAATTTTAGTTTGGCAACAGTTTTTACGCCGGACGCCTTTTCTGCCGTAACCCTCCCCATTTATCCGGGCTTGGTACCGGCACGGAACCATCCACTGGCTTGTGGAGATCCATGGCTCCGTGGCTGGGTTACTGACCTGTTGCTAATTAATCTAATTAACTGCAAAATGTTCCTCCAGCTGTTTCTTTTTAGTAACACTTACTTTTCCAGCCTTTTGTTGCCCCTGTCCCAACTTTTTGAGGACATCAAATTAAAAATTACTTTATTTTTTCTTTAAAATGCTAGATTTCCTCAGTTTAAACATTTAATATGTTTTCTATGTTCTATTGTGAATAACATATGGGTTTATGTGATTTGCAAATCATTGCATTCTGTTTTTATTTACATTTTACACCGTGTCCCAACTTTTTTGGAATTGGAGTTGTACTCAGTGATTGCACTTTGCAATTTTTAAAAAATGACACATCAGTACATTTGTTGTTGAATGTCACTTAATGACCATAAAGGCTATTTACAGTTGTTCCCTCACCACAGTTTTTATGTTTTCACAAAGTTTTTTTGTGATAGATACGGCCAAAAATGCTTGATTTTGTTTTAACTTTGATCAAAGTTTGCAATGCACTGTTCAGAGTTTTATTGTGTTTTATTTGCAGAAAACTACTTGAAATTGGCGAAATTTCAATTGCACTAAATTATTTTGCACGATCATTCACAGTGATGTTTTTGGTAAATGAGAACTTTTTAGCTGTTCTCATGTTTGACGCACATGAATTAAATAGGGATTTAGCTGAATGCACATTGTGATGATGTCAGGTGATGCGTCTGCCGAAATCTGCAGAAACTCCGCAGTAATTTTGAAAAATTGCAAGCTCATCTGAATATTGCGGAGTTTGCTTGATTTTGTGATCATTTCTGTTATCACAAAATCGTAAAATCCTGGATGGACTTAGTAAACATAACCGCACCTTTTTAATCCATTTAGTACTAGTCTTAGATTACATAGAGTGACTGCCATACAGGTCCCTATGAATATGCCGTTTCTATAGAAACGTTCACATATTAAAGCAACCACATTAATATTTAAATTACACAGCCAGAACTACTGAAGGAGCTACAGTAAATTAATCAGCAACTTCTGACCAACCAGATTTGAGACTTCAACAGCACTGTTATATAAACCATGATAAAATATTGGACAGCTATTATAATGTGTACATTTCTATTTAAAATTTGGTTTTGGATGGTTGTCATTCAACTCTGAGCATTTGCTACACAATGGTTCACTTGTCATTGTTTGTTGACACACAAGCCAGTAAATTCAAATCCCAGATGTTTTAAAAGATGACCACAGGATTGTAGCATGTTTGATAATGTGTAATGGAAGACTTTTCTTGGCAGAGACAGCATAACTAGGAGTAGCAGCAGTAATGGTGACCTCCAGCAGGCCTGCACTCCCAGCAGGGAACAGAAGGCCCAGACACATCAGGCCCACAGTCTGCCTTACTGGGTCACTCAGAGGCTAAGCAGGCCTATTAGAGCCCACTCATCGATGCCAAGAACACACACACACACACACACACACACACACACACACACACACACAGTCATAGTGAGAGAAAGTGAACTGGAGGCTGATTTACTGTTTACTCTGTGCTTTATATATCTTACTAGCATTGTTTCATATTTTCATTATTATGGCCAAAAATTATATAATTAATAGTGATTTTATTGTGTTACTTTTTTTCTAAAAAAAATACATAATTTTCTGTAGTATTAATAATAGTCAAAGCAGACAATTAATCTTTTATTTAAAAAGAAAACTGATGTTATGGCAGTTTGTTTGTTTTTTTAACTAGTGATAGTGGATTATAGTGCACTCTTTGTCTCCTCTCTGGCTTATTGTATTCAAATTCTGCAGTGCATGCTATTTAAAATTCTCACCTAACACGCTGCACGGTCTTCGCACATGTAGAGGGTGTGTGGAATGGCCTGTTTTGTGTCAGCTCTCTCCTTTAGAGCGCAAGCATGCTTAAATGCGTAATAACAGCCGCAAGATCTGTCTTTCATTTTGAAATGTGTATGTGTGTGAGTGTGGGCATGTATCTGTTGAAGAGAAAGGGGTGGGGGTCGGGGAGCAGGCTTCACCTATGTGTACTGAAGTAGGTAAAAAAATATTGAAAGAGAGAGAGAGAGAGAGAGAGAGAGAGAGAGAGAGAGATTTTGATTTAGACAAGGCCACTCCCTGGGTAACTGACATGACACGTGTATTCAGACATAAATACCAGCAGTCAGAAAATATGATGAGTTCTGTGAAGCGTCTGCTTGCTGCCATCATTTTGTATCTAACCTGGCATTGCCTGCTTCACCCACCTCGCACTCTTCCTTGTCCTTCAGCAGGTCTTTCTCAACCTATAGATATTATAGGGATAACAGGGCCTGGAGCTCAAATGCTCTATATAAAATGCCTATATCTGTGAAGCTCTCAACGTTGTGATGCCGGTGATAGTATTGGTCCCCATGATAATGTAAATGTATCACTTTTTGAATTCAGGATAAAATTAAGACACAGAGGCAGGGAGAAAGAAATGTGTGTGTCAGTGCTCGTAACGATTTTGTGTTTGGGGTGGGCGGTGGTTGGGATGGGGGCTTCTAATAAGCCATTTAAAAGGCAGTGTAAATGCCTCAGATCAGATCACTGAGTAATTGAGACGGGTGAGCCTGAGCCTAAATGTGTAATTAATGTAGCGTGACAACACAAGGTCACAGCACGTATGACAAGAATTGTGAACAAATGTAGAAGAAAATCAATAATTTGCTTACTTTTTCTGGTAATGAAAAAATAGGGGTTACTGGTCTGTAGAATACACAAAGCAAAATGAATCAAACGGAGGGATTGTTGCATCTTTAGTATGTTGCTTGTTTAAGTTAATCATTATTATGTGTTGTGGTCAACTTGTTTGTTGCTTGCTATAATAACACTTCATCTGTTTAATATGATCACCACACAACAATGCATTTTCTAGCTTTACCCCAAAGAATGTGTGTTCTGAAGTGTGGAACAATAACACTTTGCATATCAGCGGTTGTTCTCCCTCATAATCAGAATCTGCCTTTTGGGAAACCAGCCTTCTGATTCATAACCATTAAACACATGAAACATAGAAATTTAAAAATGACATGCGAGAGAATTTGCATAATGCAAAATTGAATCCCCATGAACGCATATGTTAATCTGAATAGTAAAAAGCAGTAGTACTGCCGCTGACACGCTGTAATTGGCATCTTGTGGTTTGCCGTCCTGAGGAGAGAGTGGGTTTTTATATGCGCTTATAATAAATAGCATATTTAAGCTTGCAGGAAATCACTGTGAGACATCTATCCTGTACGGTTTCATTTATTCTACTGCCTTTAATTAAAGCCACAGAAACCGCCTGCAATTTGTTTCTGAACACTGTCTAATGTCTGAGGCTGCTTATTAGATATTAAATTGATGCATAATTCAGGCAATTAAGAAAGTAATCACACAAAGTAATGTAATGGAAGTTAATTATTACAGCATAAGCAAACAGTTCATTAATGCTAGTTAATGCTGTGAGTGCGTCCTTAATATGTGGGCCGTGTGTGTTCTCTGCCACACTGTGGATCAGACTGTTAGTTCTGCCAGTGCCTGGGAGCACATCAGGATGTGGGTATTACTTTCATGAAGCTATCAGAAGGGTCTGGGGAGTAAACATAGGGAACAAGGAGGAAAGATTGGGAACAAGATGCAAGTTGTGAGTGAGGATTACTGATTGCTGCAGTGAGGAGTTAGTGATGGGAAATAAGAATAGGGCAAGACAAATCAATATTTATAGTCATCCCTTCCATATATACAGTT
Source organism: Noturus placidus (assembly GCA_022414735.1). NCBI lineage: Eukaryota > Metazoa > Chordata > Actinopteri > Siluriformes > Ictaluridae > Noturus > Noturus placidus. The sequence continues at coordinate 204,168 of JAFFST010054026.1, forward strand.
GGAGAAAATATCTGTCATTACAATACATAAGGCAATATAGTACCTACAGTACCGTGTCTACTACATAAACGAAACTGAAAACAAAATGAAACCTTGAGTCAAAGTAAAAAGGTGCCAGGTTTCATTTTTCTCATTGTACATATACTATAGAGTACATAAAGTGCTAATAATGGGGCAATCATTTTTAGTTCTGGTAACAATATTTAAAAGATGTGTTATGTAGAGACTATAGCTCTTCTAGTGCAGTTTCCCTCTCATACACATACACTTTAATGTCTCCTAGTTTATTGGGATGTAACCTTTTAAATACCTTAAATAGTCTAGCAATTACTACAAAAAGCCCTCAGAGGAGATCATGCTCTTACGCAAATACACCTAAAAACAGTTAGGCCCTCTGTACCTCTTATATCTGCCTTTGATGATAGAGCTAGCTGGATTTGTGCAGAGAGAGAACTGGTATTCAGACATACTCCTCTACAGGAACAAAATCTCTCTCTCTCTCTCTCTCTCTCTCTCTTTCTCTCTCTCTCCGCCCCTCCTTTCTCCTTTTAAGCTTCCTCATAAAACAGGGCTCTCCAATCTGATCTTGTTTCTCTGAGTAAACATGCATGTCACAGTTGACCTTTGCAGGGGTCAGGAGCTTTTTATATTGGCTGACATGTTTCAGAGTTAATAGAAGCATTTAGCTGCGCTCCCTTGGGCCGAGCGATTTATTAAGCTGCAATGAGTTGCATCTGTCTGAACAGAATCAAGGGGACCTATCAACCAGGGTCAGACACGCACCAGTACGCTCCATCGACACACACTTATCACAGCGCACACACAGTGTGTGTGTGTGTGTGTGTGTGTGTGTGTGTGTGTGTGTGTGTGTGTGTGTGTGTAACTAACACAACTATACACAAAAAAGGCTTGTGGAATTAGTTTTTTGGACTAACGGTGGTTTGTTCGTTTTAATCAGTAAATGATGTGATGCCTTTGGCAGCGCTCCTGCTGTGCATGCAGAGCCACCGACTGACAGTGGGATGTTGTTTCTCAGCTGTTGTCTTTGCCGTATTGATCGTGTTTGTTCATCCATTGTGCTCTTTCCCATAATGCCGGTCATTGTGTAGATCGGCCTCTAAGCTGCTGTCTGTAATCACGGATAATTGTCAATTATCACACAGAGCCATCAGATCAATTACTGCTCAATCAATACAAACCACAATGAAGTGAAGTGGGCTGTTCTGTATCTGGCCAGAGTCGGCAGAAGTAGCACAGATTGCTGTTTTATTGGTGAAAATCTCCTTTTAAGAGAACATCATACAAAGACGGATTTTTATTTTTGCATTTCATGCACACACACACACACACACACACACACACACACACACAGTCAAGTGATCTCATGATTTAAGAGGCACACAACACAAACTCACATACCAGATGGGCTTTTGGTGTTGCATCCTCAATATTAGCTAATGGTGACAAAACTACTGTTATGTGCTCAGCGGCTGTGTATTACTGCCAGTTCTTTATGAATTATCTGGAAAGACTCGGTGTGGCAAAATATGGCGTGTGTGCACATGTTTGGAATGGCTACAGTGATGAAAGTTAATGTTTCGGCACCTAAATACCCTTATTTCACTTGTCGGGTTTGGAAGTTTTGGTCCTGCTCATAGTAAATCAGATAGCACACCCCAACCTGCCCGTCTCTGTGTGTGTGGATGGAAATAAATGCCCCCCTGTAATGGTGGCTCACTAGCCAGGCTTCTGATGTATTATCTCCCCTCTGCGTATTTATTTACACTCAACTTCTCAGCAAATTGTGTTGTCATCTTAATGGGGAAAGATTAATCTGATGTCACATAGGTTTAGGTGACTGAAAGAGATGGACTTTTCTCCCATGCTTTTGTTTACACACCAATAAAACGGGTTAACTCTTTAAATCCCAGGATTCTCTGTAGCCACATTAAAACCGATAAAAAACAATTGACAAAGCCTGTGTTTTTTAAGGCTGGATTCCAGTTCCATGAGTTTGCAGTGATTCTTAGCTCCACTCTTTTTTTTTTTTATGTCAGTGTTTGTATGCATTTTGATTAAAATGTAACTCTACTAGATTAATAGTTGAGCAGATTATAAGGGTTGGTATAGGATGGATTATAGATGAGTTCATTCAATTTGAAAATAATTTCTGAACTTGAATTACAGAATAAATAACTTTTAAAATCAATGCTTATTTTTATACCCTCCAGTCTGCGAAAAAAAAAATGTTTCCAACAGTAATTACCCTCCGTGATGATAATGAAAAGTGTCATTTAGCTTGTGTCCAGTGTGGTCATATTTCATCTTTACCCCCAAATACACAGAGAGAGAGAGAGAGAGAGAGAGAGAGAGAGAGAGAGAGAGAGAGTGCACTTTGTGCACAGCTATTTATATCAATAAGTCCCGTGCTGAGAGGCACAAAATGAGCGTTTAAGCTGCAGGCTCTGCAAGCCAGCCTGGCGGGTGGGCAGCAGGACCGACACATAGGGGCAAATGAGTGAGCTGCCCTGATGGTGCAGTGGGATGTGTTGTATGGTAGCTTCACAGGACAAAGACAGAGGGCTGGGGGCGTGAAGACAGGCGGGAGGTGCGAGTGCCAACAGACGGGGGTGTATGTCAGAAGGGTATAGTAAGGATTGGTGAGAGGAGTGGTTAAGGGGATGTCTATTATTTCACAGGTGTTGGCAGTCTTTACTGAGCTGTAGATAGAATGAAAGGGGACACAGACAGCAGGAGAGTAAGTTAAGGACAAACCAGAGAGTTGAGTAAAAAAAAGCACGAGAATGATGCAGGATTGAGCAAGGAGAAGACCAAAGGTGGTAAAGAGAGATAGGGGGAAAAGGATGAGAGTGAGAGTGGGAAGACAAGGAGGTGAGATGAAACAAGTGAGAGCGTAATAGTGGGGGTTTTTTCCCTCTGCCAGGACCTTCTCAGGTCAGTGAATCTCCCCAAAGGGACGGCCAAGCGAAACGCCATCAATTCCCAAACAAAGAGCAGCTCCAGCCGCTGCTACACTAACATATGTGGTAGGCCCTTGCTCTCTTTAACATGTCATGCACACTTAATTAGTTGTGTTAACTCCCTCTACTGTCTGCTCTCACAGGAGGGTGGTAATAGCAGATTGACACCTTCTTTTTAAAAGCAGCCAAAAAAAAAAAAATAATACAAACAGATGTAGGTTTATATATCATGATGTCTAATAGGTAATGACAGGCACGTAACTACATTTTTTTGTCAGTAGTTGCTCATGAAACACATGTTTTTACAAACAGCATTTTTTGTCTGAATTGTCACTGAGCTGTCAATAAAGGCAAATTTGAATATGTGAAGGGGTTTGCATGTACTTTCACCAATAATATTTGAGTGTGTGTGTGTGTGTGTGTGTGTGTGTGTGTGTGTGTCTGTCTGTCTGTCTGTCTGTCTGTCTGTCTGTCTGTCTTTATTGGGCTGGCAATGTCAGTGGGTGCTTCCATGCATTACACTCTTGCACATGCATGCACACACACAGGCGTCTGCTTTCCATACAAGACTCCCTGTGACCACTCCTGCTCCTCTGCTGCCAGTGCAATTTAGCAACCTGATGACACAGCTTTTGTAAGCCTTTAAGTTTCATTTCATTTGTCTGTTTTCATATATATATATATATATATATATATATATATATATACAGTGGTGTGAAAAAGTGTTTGCCCCCTTCCTCATTTCCTGTTCCTTTGCATGTTTGTCACACTTAAGTGTTTCGGAACATCAAACCAATTTAAACAATAGTCAAGGACAGCACAAGTAAACACAAAATGCAATTTGTAAATGAAGGTGTTTATTATTAAAGGTGATAAAAAATCCAAACCATCATGGCCCTGTGTGAAAAAGTGATTGCCCCCTTACTATAACTGTGGTTGTCCACACCTGACTTCAATTTCTCTAGCCACACCCAGGCCTGATTATTGCCACACCTGTTCACAATCAAGGCATCACTTAAATAGGAGCTGCTTGACACAGT
>JAFFST010054026.1:209405-239869 GCA_022414735.1 Noturus placidus
TCTCTCTCTCAAAGGGCAGTGAGCCCAGGAAGGAGCCATGCAGTAGGTGGTCCCAACTCTGGCAAAACACTACAAATTAGATGCGTGTATGTGTTTGCGTTGAGATTGGCAGGTTGCTTCATGGTCCTCACCAGGTAATTGCACAGCATGTGGGTGGCACATATTTGGGTGATTCCATGACTGAGGTGGCATATTGCTCTTATAATGCTTAAAAAGTAACTTTTTTAATATTAATTTAAAACATCAATGGAACCATAAAAATATGTTATCTCAGGCAACAATAACATAAAAAAATTACTTTTTGACTAGTTGCATTGTGCTCTTAATTGAGTAAAAACATGTGTTTCTATCATTTGGGTAACAGGGATGTACTTTTAGTGACCACATCAATCAATATCACTATAAAATTAAAAATAAAGAAATATTTGAGACCACTTACTTTTTTTCTTCCCCTGATCTTAAGGAAATTTGGATGATACAATTTCCTTTTGTATGTGATTTGTGGAACTCTCCAAGTATTTCACAGGGGTGAATCTTTATAGGAAACATGAATCTTTTGGGACACCAAAACATAAGTTTATCATAATCTATAATGAGTGAGTCATGGAAAAGCATGTTTCATGCATAAGGCGGTAAATTGATTCACACACTGAGGTAAAAAAATAATAATAAGAAGAAGAGGAAATATGTATTAAGTGCTGTAGATAGGTACTGTAGATAAATAATGGTTATTTATCTGGGACATACACATAGGTTGTTGTGAAGAATACTTTCCCTATGTTCACAATGTTGCTTACCTTTTTGTTACCTATTTGTGGGACACAAATGGTACCCCAATTGTGAAATCATCCATTGGAGGAAAAATGCACGTGCATGCTTTTCAGTATGAGGTAATTAAGCATTGGGCATCGATGAATACCAAATTAAGACTTGCTTTCATGTAAATTGTGCATTATTCCATACTGTTTAAATTACATTCAGAAATTTTTGGGATAGCTTTGAATTTAAACTTAATGTTTGATGGCTGTATGTGGATTTTTTCTGATATAAACTATATATATAAAAATTGTATCTGGTGATTATCTGAAATATTTTCTCTATTTTCTTTTTCTTATAGCATGTTTATAGCTGCAAATACCTCACAGCACTGCAATATCTGCCTCACTATGCAGTGGGGGAAAAGTTCAAGTTTTGCGTTTAGCCAATGAGATGGATTTACCAATCCCATAATTCCCCATAATCAAATCCATGTTACCGTGATATACAATAAAATGCACAAGTGAACACATAGCTACAAAACAACTGACATCCTAATAAATATATCAGCTTCCAGCTTCAGTAGTGAATGGCCCTGGGCATGACCCTGGGTCCCTTTTTTATAGAACTGATAATACTTCATTTCTGTTGCATTTTGACATTTGCTAAAAATACTTTGGGTGCATCAGTTAGACTTATTATTTAATACTATAATTGATGCAGTTTTATTCTTATTTGTCAATAATTATAATGGACATATGCACTCAGTAACCTTTTGATGTGACTTGAAAGCTGTTTTTCTTTTTTTTTTTTTGTATTTTTTTATTGGTCATTATGAAAATTTAAGCAATAAGCCTGTTCCACCAATCTATTGCTTATGGTGCCTATAAAACTGTGCTCTGCTTTTATGAATGTCTGCTCTGAAGGATTTGGTGCCTCCTGTTTTATTCCGTAAACAAAGCTAAGGACATGAAAGGGCATGTCAGTGATGTAAAAGGCCTTTCTACTGATCAAACTCTGAGTACAGATTAGGATCTACTGTATGTTCATGTTTATGGTCTTGTCAAAGATTTACTACACCCCCTTGGGTTTAAGTAGTAAATATAATCTCTCCTTGTTACTGTCTAATTTAGGTCTTTGAAGTTCACTAATGTACCTTTTAATAGTTCACTTTAATGGGTGCATGTTGTAGCAACCAAGCTAGATGAAACTCGTTTGATTTTCAGGATACATGTAAAGGCGCCAATGAATACACAGTGTACTTTATGTCATAAAACATAAAGTAGGTTACTATGTATAACTGCAGACCTAATACATTCTAAAACAATTTAGGTAAGAACAAACAGGTAAAAGCACCTGACCAGACAAAGGACATCAGAAATGAATGTTTGATGAGTCATAAGGTTGGATTTTTATGCGATGGACTCATAGACTTAGTAGTGGAATGAATTAAATATCAGACACTGCTTTAAGATGGTCAAGATAAAATCGCAGGAGTAACGAAATAATTGAATGGTATGGTTGTGCAACAGTGTTGGAGCTTCACAGCTCCAGGGTCTAGGGTTCAATCCTTAGTGTCTGTATTCCACATTCTCCCTGTGTATGTGTGATTTTCCTTTGGTATCTCTGGTTCCTCTCACTCCCAAAATCATCATCAGTGATTTAGATACTTTAAATTGCTTAAAGTGTTCTGTGTCTGTGTGTCCTGCAATAGAGATGTGTCGCAACCTGCATGTATTTCTACCTTGTGTTTAGTGTCCCAATTAACAAGTGGTAAACTAATTAAAATATTACTTGTTAGAGAACAGCATTCAGGAACAGAACATAATTCCTAAAAGTCTTTATTTGTGTATTTCTTAATATCAATTTACAACACTGACACAAAAAGCTAAGATTTGGTATCTTATTGAAAATAATTTCTTATAAAGAAATGTTTGTGCTGGTATATCCTAGCACCAAATTACACTTGCCACTCTACATGACACAGGATTTATTTGTATTTACTTATCTTTCTCTGTACTTTTCAGTGTTTAGAATAAAGTTCACATTCCGTCTACCCATGATGTATTGAGGAATATTATGTCAGACAGACAGAGAGATGCTTCGCCAAAAGGGATTTGTCCGTGTGAGTGTGAGGTGCAGGGGAGTCTGCCCTGCCATTTGCATTTCTGAATTGCTTAGCTGGTCAAGCATGCGCTGTGCTATGGGATAGGCTGCCTTTGAAGAGTGTCATAGCAGCATAAACCCTCTGTACAGGGGGCCTCACTGTTGGACTTTACCCAACAAATATGGATTATGTTAACGTGGACTGAGAATTGAGAAGGATATGCTAATGTGTCCCTGCTGGGCTATGTGTGAGCGTGTGCATTTGTGTTTGTGTATGAGGGTGAGTGTGTGCGTGCAGAGAGGATAAGAGGCTGTGTATGGCAGCACAGCTACTGTTTGGCAGGTCTATCATTCCATCATTAAAGGCCACATTATTACGTACAACCAGGCTTGCATGACAATCACAAGAGGAAAGGCGGATCCACTAAGAGAAGCCTGCAGTGTCCTTCACACACATTTTCCCCCTCTCTTTCACTCTTTTCTTTTGTTTGCTACATCCTGAAGAAAAAATACAAACTTATCAGGCCAGCTGCTGATATCCCCTGGTCTTCAGTGGCATGTTGTTTTATTTTCTTTTTAAGGCCTACCAAGACAATGAAATATTTTTATATCATAATGTAATAGCATAAGAGCACAAAAATACATTCCATATTGTTCATTAATCATTAATTTGTCATATGGTGAATATGCTAGTGGTTGAGATAACTTGCTGACTCATAACTCACAGCTTTTGTGGGGCTGCATTCTCATGTGTGAGTTCTTAGGACATACCTCTAGTTTATTTTTGGTTTATCTGCTTCTGTACTAAGTTCTGAATTCACCTAACGACTAAGTGATTAAATAACCTTTCACATATAATATAATATAATATAATATAATATAATATAATATAATATAATATAATATAAGCAGGCTTGGGGAGTAACGGAATACATGTAACAGTGTTACTTAATCAGGGTACAAAAAACTCGTAACTGTTATTGGTTACAGTTACGTCAAAAAACAATGTAATCAGATTACAGGTACATTTTGTAAAAAAAAAATGGGAATACTATTAGGATTACAAATTTTTTACATTTAAAAGCAAAGAAATTAATCTTTTGACACAATATGGACAGCTGCTTGACTATAGTCCTTGTTCTCTCTTGCCAGTCGTGGCTCACATGAGCAACCTCCTGGTGCAAGTTAATTTGGTAGAAATGAACACATATTGTTCTAAGAAATGTTTTTGTTAGGGTGACCTTACATCCTATTTTTCCAGACCTTAAAAAAGCGTCCTGCCAAGATTTCTAAATGTCTGGGATTCAACTTTAGTTTCATTATGATGTGCTTATTGTCTAACACTGCATCACGTGTGTGCATATTTGCATTTCTTTAACCCCTCTCTGTAATTCCCGCCTTTTCACACACCAATTGGCCGATTATGAAAGGTTTGCAGCAACTATTGGCCAAATTCCTGCCTCTCAAACATTAGCCTATTATCAGCGAACACGCGAAGGTGAATCATTGTTGTAAATCAAACAGCTGCTTGACAATAGCAGCAAATGACAGATGTCCTGAGTCAAAACAATGCCCATGACCATATAAGGTAATTTTTTTATTTCATGTTATCGCATTGCTTCGCATTACATGGTTATTCAAATGTGTAAATAATGGCATAAGGTACACTCGTGGCATTTAAAACTTTATTTTATTCCATGGACATTCAAAAGAATGTAGGAATTTATATATTTATGTGATGTTAGTACAGTTAATAGTGGGTCTTTTTCAGTGTATTAAAATCTGAATTCATAGTAACATTGTTTTGAATGCTATTAAGACACACAAAAAAGATTTTTATTAGGGTCAAACTTTTGTGATGTAATGTTACCCACAGCAGGGACAGTGATCTTTAATTTATTCATTTATTTATTTATTTTCTTAAAACAAATCCAAACACTGAACATGTTTTTAAGCTTTAAAGTAAGCTCTAAATAAAAGAATTTTAGATCATATTTCTTTTCTCTTAACTTTATTTACATATGTGGACTTGAATTAATCCAAAAGTAATCAGATGACATTACTTTCATATTGTGATACTTGCATTACTTTACTGGTGACATTTTTTATGAAGTAATTTGTAACTGAAAATGAATAAATTTTTAAAGTAACCTTCCCAACCCTGAATATAATTTAATATAATATAATAATAACAACAAAAACAACAGCAACACTACTACTACTACTACTACTACTACTAATAATAATAATAATAATAATGATGGTGATGATGATGATGATGATGATAATGATAATTTTACTACAAAGTATGAAAAGTGTGTTTAATCAATTATTTGACTGGATCATTATCACTATTTAAGTAATTATGTTTTATCTCCATCCATCCATCTTCAACCGCTTACTCCTTTTCAGGGTCACGGGGAACCTGGAGCCTATACCAGGAGGCATCGGGCACAAGGCGGGGTACACCCTGGACAGGGTGCCAGTCCATCGCAGGGCACAATCACATACACACTCACATTCATACACTACGGACACTTTAGACACGCCAATCAACCTACCATGCATGTCTTTGGACTGGGGGAGGAAACCGGAGTACCCGGAGGAAACCCCCGACGCACGGGGAGAACATGCAAACTCCGCACACACAACGCCCTGACGGGACTCAAACCCTGGACCCTGGAGGTGTGAGGTGAACGTGCTAACCACTAAGCCACCGTGCGCCCCTATGTTTTATCTCTGGATTTAAAAATAATCAGAAGTTCCTTTTGATTATTTGATGTAAGACAACCTTTAGACTGCTCCTAGCTTCGCTAACTAATCCCTCCCTTCTTAGCATTCAATTATCATTGAAGTCCCTGAATTTTTAGCATTGTATGTTTATCTACAATTCTTCTCATTCTGCTGATTTTCACAGTCATAAGTACACTTCCAATCCTTCCTGCTGTTTTATAGTATTTCATAAACTAGTTAATAATTCCTCACTTTATAAGCAAAATGTGTTCTGCTATACTATTATCTGAAAGCATACAGTAGGTATCTAGCTAGATACCTAGGTAGTTTACTTTGCATAGCCAAATGGAATTGCTTGCTAGCTAAATCAAGTGGTTTTTAAAATACCACTGTGCCAGAAGATCTCGAATGTCACACTCCCTGTTGTGCAGGTGTGTTCATATCTAGCCATGAAAATAGCAACTGGGCAAGAACAAAAATAACATGACTTACAGCCAATCAAATTAACAATACACCAGTGTTATAGCTCAAAAATAGACCCCTTAGTGTAGCCCTAGTCAGTGATTTCTTTGTTAATATGGGAGTCACTTTTCTATTTCAAAACCTTTTTCTATGAGGTCAGGAAAATGGGCCAGTCTTATGTAGTTGCCTCAAAACCAATAGATGTGTCACCCTACATAAGCTGTCCCTTCTGTATTATTATTGAACTAAGGCATTAGGCTTTGTGCTGGTGAAGCAGTAATATAATGGTGGCTTATGCAGGAGTATACATCTGGGAAATCTCAGTGTTTCTCTGATATAAGGAGTCATAACAGTAGCATTAAGGAGAACATCTAAATGCCTTTAAATATGTTCAAGCTCTGCTGGCTCCGGCCAGAGCAGGGCTGAATTAACCTTATATCGTTTTGACTTAGTTTCCTCTAAAAGAGCTGACCAACAATGTCCCTCTGAGGAACTCCATCAGCAGAAAATCTCTATATTATATTAAGAATGCCACCAGTGATGCACTTTCGGATAAAATAAAAACTGTGAAAGTGTGAGTTTTAAATATTTTGCTATTTCCCCTTTATATTCAAATCCAAAGCCAATGGCCTTTTTTGGACTATTACTTTTATTTAATCTTTAGAACAGTCACCGCTGGAATTCCTTATTCTTTTGTACAGTAGATTCCATCCAGTCAAATCCAATGTAGAATTATCATCACCAAAATGACAGAATTAAAGATGGCAGAGGAGGATTTGTATGCTGCTCCCAAAGGGAGACCTAAAGAGAGTCAGGTCAAGCCTGGGGTAGTAGGCTTTGGTGAATATTTGAATTTGATAGGCGCATTGTTAGCCTTCACACTCTCCCATTCCAGATTTAAGCTAGCCTCCAGCACATGTGGGTCCCTTCCTTAGGAAAGGACTAAAAAAACATGGAAGAAGAAGACGTCCATGCCCCCAGGCAGTAGGCTAGTTTGGAGAGCCTCAGATGAGGCACATTAAAAAGCCAGTGATAAATTTGGCATGACAATTCCAAACCACATTGCTTTTGTCTGTAATTAATTCCACTGGTGCCTGAGGCCCCTGCTGCCCCACTACCAGTGTGGGCCAACAAGGATATAGACCTAACAGCATGCCTCCAGCCAAACCAGCACTTCATTTCTGACTGCATCACGATAGCATAATGGCCATACAACAATACCAAATACATGATTATATAAAATCCAATAGATCTGATGGTAAACCTACATTTGTCATATATTGACATATGAATCTAACAGCATTTAATATTTTGCATCACCAACAAGGCATACAGACTGAAAACAATTACTATTCCAAAAATTATAAATGTATTAAATATATGTATAGTTACATTCATAAAATAAAAGCATACACAATAGACTATTGCTGTTTGCAACCAACTGGCTGACTGATATCAGTTTTATATTGGGATGAAATCATATTATATGCATACTGCAAAGATACTATCATGTGTGGCAAGAAGTACACGCTTATAAATCATGTGTAAATTGTCTTTAAAGGGAAGTATAATTATTATTTTTGCATTATGTTAAAAACACATAGGAAACACCTCTATGTTTTGAAGCCAAGTTATTTATTTCACCACCCTCGGCACACAATTTATGCTGTCGAAGCTTGCAAACTAAAAGAATTATCTCACTGGTTTTCCGTTAGTGCTACATCTTAATGATGAGCAATTACTGCCCAGTCTAGACCTCATACAGCCTTACTAATGTGGAAACTGCAAAAAGGCAATTGCTGCTGTGTGGTGTCCATGTGGGACTGGGATTTTATGATCACCAGATTTAATACAGATTATGATGGCACAGAAAAACAGCCATTTCCTTCTTCGTTTTTCTAAAAGCTTAAGGATTCCTCAGAGGCAGAGACAGACAGATAGATAGATAGATAGATAGATAGATAGATAGATAGATAGATAGATAGATAGATAGATAGATAGATAGTCAGCAAGAAACAGGGAGGCAGTAAAAACTGGATTATAGTTCTAAGTATTTTAATTACCATTAATGCACCTCATTAAATTAAATATAGCTGAGTGCAGACATTAAGAGTGTCCCTGTGCACAGTGATTACTCTTGATTTCACCACAGAGGCACTGAGAGAGAGAGAGAGAGAGAGAGAGAGAGAGAGAGAGAGAGATAACATGAGTAGGACAATTTCTCCACCAGTGCTGTAGTGGTGTCCAGCAGGGGGATACTATACACTCCACTGGTTAGTGTGTCATTACACCTTCACCTCATCAAATCACATGATTACACCCACAGAGCTGGCTGCAGCCCCTGAAGATGATATGCGCAAACAGCAGACCACTAATGATGACACACATGGGTAGTGTGTTGAAGAGCTTTGAGATAACCTCAGTGCAAAGGCCACTGAAGTACCATCACTCAGCCCTGACCAGGATTGTTTCAGGATTCTGCTTTCTACCTTTCCTCATTTTAATGCTCTGTTAACACAACTCAAGTTGTTTGCCGGTGACTGAGTTCTAAAACACTGTTGTTTTTTCATTTTCTATTTATATATCTATGAATCTATGAATGTATGTATGTATCTATCTATTTAGCAATTACACTGTAGGTACAGTGCTTAAGAGCACTGGGTGGGAGGCTAGAGGACAGTTTATTGAGGGAGTCTTTTATAATGCAAAGGCTTATAATTATCTCCCAACCTCCAACTCTCTGCTTTGCTCTGACATATCGTTTTCCTAAATGTCAGGAGGAGCGGTCTGGCGCCGTCGACCCCAGAGCTGCACTCCTCACAGCCCTGTGGCTGGTGCTGATTTAGCCCCAATTGCTGTGCACCACTCCTCTTCTCTCCTCCTTTCTCCTTCCTTCTCCTTCCCTATACTCCCTTCTTCTCCCCTTTCCTCCCTTCTCAACAGGGAATAGCCATTCAGGCACCAGCAATTGTTGACCTGGCTATTGTTGTTTGTGATACTTACTGGTAAACTTTTGCAATCAATACAACATCAGGCGGGGGAACCCGGGGGAACAGGGAGCTGAAGCAGTGCACTTAATCTTACAGCCGGCCGCTGCTCCCTGCTCTCTTGCTAAACTGGGTAGTTGGCCTAGTTGATGCGGCATTATTGCAGCAGAGGTCAGATGAGAGCTGTCGGCTTGGGCCACTGATGAATGGCTGTTTTTGATAAAGCGCCTCTCCCATCCAACAAGAGACATTTAATAATGATGGACCATAACAGCACACAAAAAAATCCTTGTAGCCTGCAGCAGGAGTAAAAAAAAAATCTCTTTCTCTTGCTTGCCTTTACCTGTCTATGTTTGTTTCTTCACCCTTCTTCCTCCTACTCTCTCTGGTACCAAGAAAGTGTAATTATGGTTGTAAATCATGTGTCTAAAGTTTCATTAATGTCAAAGAGCTCAATTTTAATTCATACACTTAAAACTAGAAAGTGAATAAATCAGTTCCATCCCAAAGCTTCTTTTCAGATTTTGCAAATGTGTTTGTGTTTTCGAATGCAGTGGGGATATGTTTTTTTTCTGTAGCAGTACCTATTTTTCTTATGTAGTTCATACATTAGATTCCACTTATCTTACCAAATCTTTCATGAAAACAATTTAAACTTTTATACCACACCATGATTTGTTAAATCATACAGAAATATAAGTTCTTAAAGTGTTATGTGCTTTAACCTTATTCATACCATAACGCTGTTAAATTCTCAATTCTGAGGAAGCTGTTTAATTAATTAGCTACAACTTACAGTAGTGCTAAAACACAAGTATAAATGGTTAGCAGACGACTAGAACACTACAGTTATTGGAAAACAATCAATGTCGAGGGGTGGAAACAGTAACTGAAGTTTTAGTCAGGCCACTTCACACAACCCAGGCATTGATTATATTTCTAGAAAAACATTTAATCCTTACATACAATATTTTTTAAAAAGTTGTTTATGCAAATATGATGTTAATTTATAAAAAAGAGAATTTAAACGAATACATATTTATTACCTATCTTGTTATTTAGATGTATATGTAATAAACATGAGATATACCACTAAAAAGTTTCAGTTTGTTAAAATCAGTGGGTATGTTATTCAGCACAAGAACCATCAAAAAATTTAACATTTCATGCCTAAGAAAAAAAACAAGCTCAGTCTTCTCAGACTCTTTCTGATCAGGCCTTCTGCAGGATAATTTATATATATATATATATATATATATATATATATATATATATATATATATATATATTATATATGATCTTTCAGTAGACTGGGAAAAGCATGCCATGGGCACCATTCTGCTATATATATAGGGTTATATATATCACCCTGATAAGCAATCAAATCAGCATGTGCTTAGCTTAAATAGTGCTGAATAAAAAGCACTCTCGAGAATCTGGAATCTAGTTATGAGAGAGTTACAGTGAAATTAAATGCCATTCTTCCTGGAAATAAAGGGGAGGCAGCGCTGACAGGTTTGACGGGTGCGATGCCTGCAGTGACAGGAATAACAAATTAATTGGGACCATAACACATTCTCTCCAAAGGTGAGGTAAACACAACACACTGGATATTCTTCAACATCAGTAAGAATATCAATGGCATCTAAAAATAAACCCTGAGACATTGAACAGTTTTAATGGATTTTGACATGTCTGCATTATACTGTCACTCCAGTATAAATGAATCATAACTTTGCTGTGCACCACAGAATTACTGCCATTTTGAGAAAATATACTATGAATATATTGGGCAGGCTGTGAATTAGCATGGAAGATCAAAATAAATGCGTAAAGACTTTGGAGGAGCTGCTTCCCCGGTTGGAAAGAGAAAGAAAAAGAATTTTGAAAAATGAAGAGTTGTTACTGGTCTCTTACTGCTTTGATATATGAGGTGAGAATGATTCCACTGTCCAAATGTCAGACTTGGGCTTACCAGGCTTGTAGGCGCTTGGAAAATGAAGATTTTTCTGATCGCACACAATGTGTTGCAAAATGAGGTGGCGGTGGTTTGAAGCCATCGCTAAAAGCAAGGATTTGTGCACAGAAAACCAGAATTATAGATCTTTTGTGTCATCATATCTGGTAATGAATAATAGTGTTCCTGTTCCTGTATACGTTTGTACTGAAATACATGAGTGACAGTGAATGCAAACAGTCCATATACAGGGTATATTCCAAGTAATGAAAATCAATAAACATCTAGTTACGTTTTTCACTCTTGCTAAATAGCTACACTACGTGGCCAAAAGTATGTGGACACCAAACCCCCATGACTTTATGTAGGCCTTCCCTATACTGTTGCCACAAATTTGAAAGTACACAATTGTCTAGAACATGTTGTATCATTTAGCTTTAAGATTGTCTTTCACTGGAACTAAGGGGCCCAAACATGTTCCAGCATGACACTACTCTTGTGCTCAAAATGGGGTCCATAAAGACATGGTTTGCCAAGGCTACTGTGGAAGAACTTGAGTGGTCTGCACAGAGCCCTGACCTCAACCCCACTGAACACCTTTGGGATGAATTGGAACTCAGACTGTGCACCAGGCCTCCTCGCCCAACACCAGTGCCCAACCTCACTAATGCTCTTGTGGCTGAATGAGTAAAAATTCCCAGCCACCAAATTCACAGCCATGCTCCAAAATCTAGTGGAAAGCCAAGCTGTTATAGCAGCAAAATGGAGCCCAATTTGGAATGAGATGTTCATCACATATGGGTATGGTGGTCAGGTGTCCACATAATTTTGGGTTTTTCCTCACACACACACACACACACACACACACACACACACACACACACACACACACACACACACACACTGCTGGCTTTTTTGAGTTTGTAAACAAGATTTTGCCAGTTGTTTTCGAGGGGTCAGGTTGCGTTACACTGTTGGCAGCAGATGTGATAACTCATACAAATGCTCACCCTCATCCAGGCAAATGGCACATTTCATTCTCACTATCACATTGGTGGGAAATGAGTGAAAGCCCCTTAGCCTTCTTTTATTGTCAGAATATTTCATCCGATTTTTAGAGCATTTAGAGCATATGGTTTTGCATTCTGGTATGAATCAACTTAATTAAGTTCTGCGAAAGTTTTCAGTAACTTACTCTTTCACTATTTTTGAGTAACTGTTTGAATAACACATTACAGTTGTACAATTCAAAGACATTTATAGAACCATGAGATTTTTGCAGAAGTAAGTGCATTATGTATATTTTCATTTCAAGAATGAATGTCAAAATTACACTTCACAATGAGACTTTATTAGTTTGATATAATATCCACTTGAGCATATATTCTTGCGCACACACACACACACACACACACACACACACACACACATACACACAAACCCACACACACACTTCAATCTGAGACACAGTGCTAATGCACATGCATGGTGTAATTCAGTGAAATCTGATTTGTGTTCTATTTCATCATTCAGCCCTCAAATAAAGGGGAAACATCATGCAGTAAGTATATTTTTTTAATTATTTAATTTTATTCCAGTGGTACATGAAGCCCTTTCTGGTCTGAAACAGATTTAATAGCGTTAGAAGTAGCCCTGGGAATGTGCATTCCAAATTCAGTTAAACATGATATATACAATGTCACAATGTATCACAAATGTCAAAATTTGAATTCAGTGCTTAGATATAAGCATCTAAACACAAAGCTGTACATATATTACACTTCATATGTTACATGTCTTATAGACCCTAATCGTATATGTACTTATACCATCATACTGTTATACTTGATATGAAATTTATTTTGAAAATACATATTATTTTTGTATAACAATATACTGAACCTGAAATTAGATTTTAATTATTAAAGCTCCTAAATGACAACATAGCAAAAACTCTATGCACGTTAGTAGTAATGATTAATTGTGTTTAATTGGTCTGGCTTGGTAAATTCACCATTAGGGAAATGGTTAACATCTGTTTGTCATTAATTACAATAAGATCAATGCAACCTTTGGTTATTACAGTAATAACTACATCATTAAACAGATTCATGAAGGTTGGAGCTGTGGGCAGGACAGCAGTAGAGCAGCACCAGCAGTGCATCCAATTATGGCGGTAAGGAGGAATACTAGTAGATGTAATGTTACTAATGGTAATTTATTGGTTTAAAATAGTGGTACTAGCAGTGGGGGAGGTAGTGGAAAAAGATGAAATCATTAAGGTGTCATGGCTGTTGTTGATGTTAGACAGCTAACACTGAGGCCTGTTTGTCCTGTTATTAAATGGCTCTTACTTCATGCTGGTGCTGTGGTGGATTGTCATACTCAGGTAAGAGACCCTTACCATCCATTAGTCTCTCTCTCTCTCTCTCTCTCTCTCTCTCTCTCTCTCTCTCTCTCTCTCTCTCTAAGCCTGAGGTAGAGTGTAGTACAGCATATGATGCCTTATTGCACCAAGTCTAAATCTCTCACTGTAAATACTATTGTTATATTATTCACTTCATCAGCCTCTGGAGAGTCAAACCTCCTTTTGAATATTTAACACAGCATGTTGAGTTTATTCACCTCCACATTCAGAATCCCTTCAGCACCTCTACAGTACATAGCCACTCACACAAATTTACCTAGATGCACATAAACACCCATTGTTTCACCCATTGCTTGTCCCTGCATACATGCATGCACACACACCCACATACTCTCTCTCGCTTTCTCTCTCTCTCTCTCTCTCTCTCTCTCTCTCTCTCTCTCTCTCTCTCTCTCTCTCTCTCTCTTCTTGCCCTTTAGCTCGTGAGAAGGATAATCCCTGTGCTGGCAGGGCAGCAGTGTTGTTTTGCAGTTGTTTGCAGTGTAGTTCATAAATTATAGATGGGCCATGTCGAGGGCCATCATGGCGCTGAAGCCTGTCTGGCCTGACAGCTGTATGATGCCCACTCAGTGCAGCAGATTGGGAGCTCAGAGTTTCATCAATAAATATCAGGGCCGACCCTCACTCTCAGCCTCGTGTCAGCGGTCAAGGTAATGGCTTTTTATTATGGTGAAGGGCAGCACAGTGAGGGGTAGGCTTACAGTTGCTCGTCCATAGCTGGTCCTCAGACAGACAGAGAGAGAGAGAGAGAGAGAGAGAGAGAGAGAGAGAGAGAGATGAGGAAAGGGAGAGCAGTGAGGGAGAGGAGGAGGGGAAGCAATAGTTAAATGTCTGAAGCTCAGAGTAAGTCTAAGAGAAGTCATGGGAAATGGGAGAGAATATACTGAGCATCTTTCAAAAGTAATATGTTTTCTGGGTTAGTTTTATACTTTTATAATATTTTGAGTATTTAAAAAAATATATTTTCAAAGTGCAATTTGTAGAATTGTGTACGCCTGAAATATGGTAAAGACACAGGACATTATTGCATTATAAGAGAATGTTTGTATCACTTAATGTGAGGTACCAGTATGTGAAACATCGCAGAAAGATGCTGTGGAGAAATCTCAATCAGGTACATTCCCCATTGGCATGTGGAATTATAGTTTTTATCTCAAATGGCAGAACAACATTTGTCTAAAGTTCATTTATCAGAATGCCGCATATTTTGAAAAGGGTAAAAGTGCTATACCATCCTGTCAGAGAAGCACAAAGGCTAGATACTATAGATTACTCCTATCCCCCTGCCAGATATAAAACGGATAATTACATATTTGTGGCGGAGGCTGAGCACTGTAAAAATCAATAGACCTTTTTTTTCAGATGACACTTCATTAGGGAAGAGAAATCTGGCGGCTGTGAGGAAGAGCAGTGCAATTAAACGCTCCTTCTAGCTCACAGGCTGCTACGTCTCCATATTATCATCCATTTTATCTGAAATAGTGGTTGCACTTGAGGCGTAATTGGGAAGCATTGATTACGTACTTTTATGTGTACACTGTTGCAAATCATTATGGAGAGAAGCAATAGTTAGTTAGCCTCTCTAATGAAGCACTAATTGCGCTAAGTAGGTTAAGATGTTAGTCAAAGTCTCAGATCAAAGCAAAGATATTCTTCACCCATCACTGTCGAAAAATAAACTCACATACACACTGGCAGAATATGTGAATATACATTTATGAAAAATGTAATATAAACATTTGTAGTTAAGTTATTTTAATATTGAGTTATTTATGTTTTTCCATAGGTTTCTCCTTGAAGACATTTTGCATATTTGTTGTGTCTTTGTTGTGTTTTGTATTGTTGTTTCTCTCTTATTTCGTTTTGGACTATTTATTGTGTGATACAGCTGTCTCACAATTAACAGCACATATCATACTCATCTGCTGCCATGTCCGGGAGGGGGCACTTAGTTTTTAACATGAGGCGCAAGAAGAATTATAGTTACATTTACAATTAATTTCCTTCTAAACTTTGTTTATGCTGTATATGATTTTTTTTTATGTTATTATGTCAATTGTGAATTTGTTTTATAATAAACTAGCTTTTATATTTTTATATCTGATGTCTTTATTCAAGAGACTTTACTGCACACTATAAAATATATTTTATGAAATACACCTTTACTGTATATTTTATATTTTATATTATACATATGTGGCTTGCCAAAAAGAAGAATAATATAGTAAATAATATAATAATGTAATAATTTGTTGAACATGCTTCTAGTACTATATACACTAAATATAAGCAGTGTAGCTTTTGCCACGTGTAGTTCCTTGCACAAAATATATATTTTTTTACATCTCAGTGTTTGAGTTCACTCAATCAGCATTTGCCATCTGGTCACGTCATCTGTGATATGTGTACAAAATACATGCACATATGTATTTGTGAATTTTTTTTTAAATTTGACAAAAAACTGATTCTGGAAATGCTTTAGACAAACATGAGGCAGAACATAAAATTCTCAATAAGGGTATGTTGGTAGTTCCTGAAAGATGTCTTCCATTATGGTAAAAGTATTCAGGCTGTCCAAATAAACAAATTCAAAATAAGGCATTCAGCTTTTTTTGAATAGAATGTTATATTCGTCATATAGTTATATTTATTTGTATAGTTACACTTTCCATTCAAATGAAATACAATAACCTCTGTGGAAAAACAAAATGAGACTACCTGAAATTATGTATTACTGTATAATTATTACTGTATATAATTATAATTATTAATTATTAAATATGGAACCACTCAATAATTTGTTTGACAATTTTGCATACTGATGTAAAAAAACATAAATTCCTCCAATTTCTCATTGGCCACCTCATATATGTATGTATACACACTTCCTACACAGTAGAATGCAGATATTTCAACAGAACATGCAATTAATCACTTTATTTTTCTGACACAACTCCAAAGTATCCTGCTAAAATAAGTAGGCTTCATATCAACACAAAATTCTCCTATTTTTAATTAACAGTATGAAATATATATTTTTGTTAAAGCTTAAATTCAAATGATTTAAAACTCAGAATGAATCCAATCCTCACTTGCATTCACACACACTGCACAAAAGCAAAAACAATTCACTTTGTCTCATGTGACCTGACAACTTTCTTGTTGAAAATTAAAGGTGGGCTTTGATGTAGAAAGTGTTGTCAATGTTCTGAACATTTTCTGTTCTGTAAGATTAAGTTGAAAGTTGCCTCTGGCCAAGCGTTCCATTTAGAGGAACGGTCTGATCCTGTTAATTATGTGATACATTTATATATTTTTTTCATTTTGGTGGTGAACATCTTCAGAGAATATTTTTGTAGCCTTCTTGTGTTCTATCGGAATATGCTTTACACCTTATTTACAGTAACTTCACTCACCAGAAACCCTTATCCTCACTCATATAAAAATACAGTACATTTGCTGTCAAAAAGAACAATAAATAAAAACATAATTAAACATGTTAATAATTAAATAAATAAATAAATAAATAATCTCTGTGTTTGTGTGTGTGTGTGTGTGTGTGTGTGTGTGTGTGTGTGTGTGTGTGAGTGTGTGTTCATTCCAAAACAAACCAGATTTCTGAAACGCTTTTCTAAATGCTTTTCCCACAGCCATAAAGCCTTTGCCTGGCTGCTTGCAAATCCAGGCCTTTGATTTCTTTTTAGATGGTCTGTAAGGAGCTCAGACCTCTATCATGCCACTAAAATAGCCTTACCTACTTTTAGTGACACTTTCTGAACTGACCTGATAGTTATACTTTTTTTAATCGATTATACTAATATTTATTACTTTTAATATTTATTTTACATGTATGGTGTAAAGTGTGCTATACTGATTTTAGTACTATGCTGCATTAAGGTAGAGGGCTCCATCAGAAATGTAGCAGTAATGGAATCTCTTCCCCAGCATGTCAGAAAATCTCCCAGCTTTACACTGGCATCAGGGGAGGAAGCCGAGTGCTGTTAGCTGTCATTGCACATGAAAGGATTAATGTCAGCCTATAAGAAGGGGGAAAGCCATCTTATTCTTATTTATTCTGTTTTATTCTCCTTCCTGCAGCTCTGTGGGTGAGGGTGTCTAATGTCGGGTCTAATTTGTAGCATTTTAAAATTCCAGACTTAGAATCTTTACATATCTCTGGAGCTCTCAGCTTCTCAGCTCTCCCCTCCGAAGCCTGGATCCTACTCAGAATCCCCCCTAAACCCACCAATTTAAGATGTGGAGCAGAGTAAAGATTTACATGAGTTTGTAGTTGAGTGACTCCGAGTGAAGAAGCAGAAGCTCCATCCACATTAAATACTCTCACTGTAATTACACTCGACCCAAACTCATACCCTGCACCTACAACCAAATCAGAGAGAGAGAGAGAGAGAGAGAGAGAGAGAGAGAGAGAGAGAGAGAGAGAGAGACTTATTCCCCAATGCTGATTCTGATTCCTCCTTGTTCCGGATATGTAATTGGCTCTGTGTTTTCTACTGGCTGCTAATAAGGAGCTTACTCTGGCTCCCTCTAGACTTGACCCAACATATTTTTGTTTTATGAATTTTACAAGGGGATTTTAATAGATGCTTTAGGCTATGCAAAGCATAGGCTGAGAGCAGGGCATAATAGAGCAGGCAGAGCTGAAAGGCTGCTTATCATTGCAGACAGGTCTTATAACTTTCATTAGGACTAGCGAAGAACACCAAGGCGAGCAAAGCACAGAAGGACGTGAGGGAATATTAACCTGTGCTCCCAAACTAACTATAATTGTTTAGCAGTGAGGCTGTGTGTTGGAGCCAGCCTCATTACGCAAGCAGCCACATCATGGCCTGGCTGATAGCAGCAGCGGTGCTTGTTAACAGAAAGGTGGTGAGGACGGAGAACACAGCAAGGGTCAGGGCACGGGGCAGAACTCTAATGGATTTAGAGTGGGTGAGACTTCTCTGACTAGACCCAGAGAGTTGGACTCTTTTAGATCAAAGCCCAAGTCTCTGGGTTACTCAATAATCAAACTTTCAGATAGTCAATATAAATGCCGAGTGAAAAAGGTTAGTTGATGCAAGTGAGTTCTTAAGGTAATCATATCAACCAATATGCTTCTAGTGTCTTGGTTTGATTTGCTTCACACGAATTGACAGAAGACGCAAACTACCCACCTCTGTCTTAAGAGTGAAATAGTGCCACATCAACTGTCTAGGAAAGTCTGTTCCTTTGCTTTGCTCTTGTAATTGGGTGTTTCTCATGTGCCAGATAAAGGGATGTAAATTTCTGGCCTCTTTTTCTCTCTATCTCTCTCCTTCTCTGACTCTCTCAATGGTGCTCATTTGAGAGGAGTAGAATGACAGTCTCTTATGCAGGGTCGCTCAGATGTGACGAATGAAAAATTTAAACCCACTCACTGACCCATGTCCAACCCACACTGTCTATCCCATCATTAAAATACTTCTAGCTACCACTGCTTTTTCAACTCACCATTATGCAAAATCTTTTAAGTGATTTTAGCACTGACATACTCGCGCCACTCTTTTACAATCAAAATAATTTTTGCTCTATAATTTCTTACAAGGAAGAAAATGAAGTTCATTTGTGATGTTTTTACTGGAACTCCAGCAAGAAAGATGAGGCAGTGAGGGCAGTAGAAATAGTCAAAGCCATTTATAGATCTTTAGAGCATTTAGATCACTAATAACAAAACAGCTCTTGTCATGAATGGTGAGTATAATGAGGAGTAGAGTGTAAGGCATTTCTAAGACACCTCTCTTTAATCCTTCCCTCATTCATGATGTCCATCATTCTGACTCCATCTATAGCAAAGGTTACTTCATCACAAAGCAGAGACAACATGGAACACGAAATCCAACATGTTTATTCTCTTCTGCCATTTGCATTTCTCACTCTCTCTTATGCTTTTGTGTTGTTGGGTAATTCTCCCATCTGAGGTGTGTTGCAGAGAAACAAAGCAACACTAAGAGAGGAGCAGTTTGCGCGGGTGTCAGGTTGTCAGTAATCTGACAGCTATGGTAACTGCCCTGTAATCCGGCCGGCTGCAGCCCAGCTCAGAGCTGACATGCAGCTCTGTGAGTGACAGCTGAGGGCCACACTCAGACCGCCTTCTGCAGTCACCACCACTCCATTAAAGCAGACGAGCCCAGCGCCCTTCAGACAGAGAGCAGAGAGCAACCAGGCCTAACCTGCTGGAGCCAGGTGGGAAATAGATGCACTCTCTTTGGGAAAACTTGTATATAATACTGCTAGTATATACACTGGATATAAAAAAAAAGTCTACACCCCCCTGTAAAAATTGCCATTATTTTTGTTATATAAAAAAGGAAGTCAAACGATATGAAATGATGAACCATGTCAGATTGTTATCACATGTAATGTAATATATTGCAGGTAATAAAATTCATCCTATACATTTAGAGAGGGGCGGGATAAAAAGAAACAACTTACTATAACATAGTTGCATAGGTGTGCACAATCATTTGTAAGAGGGCATGTGACTGTGTTCAGAGTTAACCAATCACATTCAAACTCATGGTCAAAATGAATTATTACACACCTGAAGTGTAATAAATAATGAAGTGATTCTGATTAACCCAAAATAAGGGTCAGCTGTTTCTGTAGGATTTTCTTGACATTGTCTTGGTTTCATCTGATTACCGAAGCCATCGCCTGGAAAGAGCTGACAAAGCCTGTTCGGGATCTTACTGTCAAAAGATCAGGAGAGGGGTACAAAAGAATTTCCAAAACATCAGATGCACAATGGAACAGCATGAAGGCCACTATCAACAAGTGGAGAAAATGGGGCACCACAGTGACATCACCAAGAACAGGACATCCTTCCAAAATTGATGAAAGGATAAGACAAAAACATATCAAGGAAGCTGCTAAGAGACATTGAAGGACATTAAACATTAAGGGGGGGGGGGTTATTTTTTCCACATGTCTAGATGGAAGCTTTTTCTTAAAAAAATAAATAAATCCAAGCCTATCTAAATCACATCCAAAACATGTGGCAAAGTGTGTTATTGTTTGATGAGACCAAGGTAGCTTACATTTTTGAGTAAAATACTCAAAGTTATGACACAAGCTAAAACAAGATACCCAAAGAACACCAAGAAATAACATGACCGATTGCATTCGGTGCTACCTGACTTATTAACTTACGTATTGTTTTCTGAACTACATATACTGCTTTTTTATTTTTATTTTAATGTACTAGTAATTATTTACATTTTCAGGATCACACAGAAGTCAGAAGTGCCACACCAAAGCAACCTGTTCTTCCTTGTTTGAACACACTTGACAGTTATATAAAATTGAAAACTACCTAGACTATTACAAAAAATGCAATTTCTGATATAGCTAGAGAATGTATTAAGTAGTGACAATATCATTGGCTGCAACCCATAACCCATTCTGAGAGTTGTTGCACTGAAAATCTGAGCACAAAGAGAATACAATCTGAGCACTTATAAAATTTCAAATATGCACATAGTTGCACATTCAAATATGCACGAGTATAGCAAATCTGCAGAAGCAATATCAATTTGAATGCGCACATGTATTTTGTATGAGAACCAAATAAATTTGTAAGAGCAAAACAAACCCTGTTCAACATTTGAAGTATTTTATTCCTCGATTTTTGGCAGTAAAATAATGCTACACAGTGCTGTGAAAATGTATCTGATTTATTTTGTTTTTTGTGTATATCACATAATAATAGTTTTAGATCTTCAAACAAAATACAACATAAGACAAAGGCAACCTGAGTAAACACACAATACAGTATTTATTTTTATTTTTTTATCGCCAATGTGAAAAACTAATAGCCCTCTTAAACTTAATACCTGGTTGTGCCACCTTTAACAGCAATAACTGCAACCTAACGCTTCCAATAACTTACAAAAACTTGAGGCGGCTGTGGTGCAGGTGGTAGAGCGGGTTGTCCACTAATTGTAGGGTTGGCGATTCAATTCCCAGACCACATGACTCCACATGACAAAGTATCCTTCTGCAAGACACTGAACCCCAAGATCTTTTAACCAACTTCAAGCTGTTCTAAGTGTTCATTTGATTGAACAGGGTTTGCAGTAATCAAGCCTAGTTCCATCTAGTGCCTAGTTCCATCTTATAACTATTGGTATTGGATAACTTTTGGTCCATTTGGTATTGGAAAGTATTTTGCTTCAATAAATAACATTGTCATTTAAAAACTGTATTTTGTGTTTAACTCAGGTTGCCGTTGTTTTATAGTAGATGTTGTTTTAATTTCTGAAGATTTTGTTCTAATTTAGTTTGAGATGTACATAAAACAAGAAGAAATCTGATTTCTTCAGAAAATACTTTTTCACAACACTGAAAATACAGTATCTGAGTAATGTATGTTTTAGCAGATATGATGCCAATTCTGATAGCACTGGTGGGTTTAATAATAATAATAATAATAATAATAATTATAATAATAATAATAATAATAAGGGTGCATGGTGGCTTAGTGGTCAGCACGCTCGCTTCTCAACTCCAGGGTCGGGGGCTCGAGTCCCGCCGGGGCCATGTGTATGTATGTAGCCATGTGTGTGCGGAGTTTGCATGTTCTCCCCGTGTGTCGGGGGTTTCCTCCGGGTACTCCGGTTTCCTCCCCCAGTCCAAAGACATGCATGGTAGGCTGACTGGCGTGTCCAAAGTGTCCATAGTGTATGAATGGGTGTGTGAGTGTGTATGTGATTGTGCCCTGCGATGGACTGGCACCCCGTCCAGGGTGTACCCCGCCCTGCACCTGATGCTCCCTGGGATAGGCTCCTGGTTCCCCGTGACCCCGAGACAGGAGTAAGCGGTAGAAGATGGATGGATGGATAGATAGATGGATAGATGGATGGATAATAATAATAATCATCATCATCATCATCATAAATGGATCGGGACAATAGTTTTGTGTAGCAGGATGACATTAACAATGAAAATGTCTTAATCAACATTAACTTAATTAACATGAGAGGTTATCACACTTGACTTGACTTAATGACTACTGTTTAGTAAATTTTAGAGTAGTCCTAAAATTAGCAATTTCAGAGTCGAAAGCATGCAGTCATCCAGCATACAGTCTAGCAGCTCATTCTGATTGGTTTATAATGTACATCTATTAAACTGTGTTTGAAGTAATATCATTAATCATGGTTGACAATTTTCAGAAAAAAATCCAGCCCAACTACATCTCATAAACCAAACAAAAGACATTAAACCAGACCATTTCCTCAGCCTGGCATAGTTAAACAGGTATTTCATACGTATGTCTCATATACGGACATTATCCATTCCATATTCCCTTTTTTGCCTCTCCTAATCTTTGCAATACAATAGAAATGTTTCTGTACACCATAGACACACTGTCAGTTCTTTTTTATTAGATTTAATTCAATTTTGCTATAAAACAAGATCTTGGAAGCTGGGGATAATTTGTAAACTAGCCCTAGCAACGCTGTCATTAAATCTCCTGTCCACTCCTCTTCTTCTGAAAAGTGAACAAGCACAGAGAAAATCCTGTCCCAATGGACCGTTATTAGCTTGTTGCAGTTCCCATTTTTGACCACCAGGTGCAATAATAACTTCATGGAAGTGAAGTTGGGCAATGAGCTCACTGCTCCACAATCACGCAAATATGGAAAAGCACAAAAAGAAGTAATGAGTATTTCAATGGAATTTAAAACGTATGGAGTTGTGAATGAGGACTTGATTAATTTATGAAGATTTATATTTATTGGACAGCTCATATAAATGGCTCTGCCCCATCTGCACCTATAGACGAGCCTCCAATACTAAAACACTAATACTAAAACTGGTCTAAAATGATTTTGAAGTCGTAGTGAAGTAATAGATAAGGCAAGAAAGAACAAAACCATAGATCAATTTCTTGGCATCTTATAAAGGTAGGGTCTTGTTTTTTTTTTGTTCTTTTCTTTTTTTTTTTTTTTTAATGCATTCTAACAGCTGATCAAGTGTAGTGATATCATCTGGTGCTGCAGATAATTTTAGTTATTGTCTGCCTAGCTAAAAACATTGACTTTATGCTTCTTAATAATCTGGCCCAGTGACAACATACATACACTCTAAAAAACACTGCGTTAAAAACAACCCAAATTGGGTTACCACCAGCTTGGTAAATATGAGCACATTTTGGGATAAACTAAACCATCAAGTTGGTTGTTGATTTTAACCCAGCAAATTTTGGGTTGTTTTTCAACCAAAAAGACAGTTTAATTTTTACAAAAATGTTGGGTTAATTTAATTCATAAATGGGTTCATATTTTCAGGGTTATTTTTAGCCTTTGAAAATGTCAAATATACCACATTATAAACAAATATGTCAACATGGTATCTCCTTTATTTATACACAAGAAGGTGTTCAGAAATTTATTGCTAGAGCTCCTAAAGTGGTGTTTATATATAGATTTTGAAGTAAATGACTCAAATAAGTCATATATTTAAGAGGAAAACATCAGAGGAGACATTTAAAACTTCCAAAAAAACTTATTTTGGAAATTTCACCTCCACTCTCCTAATGAACAAAGTGGCATTGTAGCCTCAACAGAAATTTCTAGCTGACTTACAAATACTTATTTTTCTGCCTTTAGCACCTCACCGCCAATTTTTTTGCACACCCTAATTAAGTGAACCAACATTACAGAGAGTGCAAAAGCATCATAACCTACTGTAACCCCCATCCTCTCTTTTGTCAAGTTAACCTTGTGAAGGCCTTTTGGCCTTGACATTACTGAGCTAGCTAAGCTAAATTCCATTAGCCACTGACTGTCTGCACCTGTTAACCAACCTTAACATTCACCGAATACATGACGAAACACGGCTCTAACTCATCCTCCTAATTCTATAATTACTAGAGCTTGCCTTGTCAACATTAACCCACTCTCTGTATTAGATCATGGTGAATAGCTATAATGCTAGGTTATTGTTAACTTTCAAAAAGGTAATGGGAATTTCTAACAT
Source organism: Noturus placidus (assembly GCA_022414735.1). NCBI lineage: Eukaryota > Metazoa > Chordata > Actinopteri > Siluriformes > Ictaluridae > Noturus > Noturus placidus. The sequence continues at coordinate 233,860 of JAFFST010054026.1, forward strand.
TACTGTGAGCTGTATGCTAAAGTAATGTTACCATCTCAGGTGAGCATCTAGATTAGCATCACTCATCCCTACTTGTGACAGCATCCAGCTAGTTAACCCTAACTCAGAGCCTCAGCTGCAGTCCCAGAGAATTATAAAATAACCTCGGTTCATATTTCACAGCCAGGAGTATAACTGATAGAGAGAGAGGGAGTATAATTCCAACACTGAGGAAGCAGTACATGATATTCATGTTTGAAGCCATTGCAACTGGTAAAGTTAATCACTTGCTGAGTTACTGGTTTCCAATGAATACATTTTCAAAATCACCCTGCCTAAATATCACAAACTCGGTCAGGAATTTTCAGCAGCGTTAACGCTAAATCATAATGAATGCTACCTCCACCTAAAGCAAATTCAAACTGTCCACGCTGAGGTAATTTGACCCAAGGAGCTGGGCTAAGGTGTTTCGGTGGGGGAGGGGTTCATTAATTCAACTGTCAGTGAAAATGACCCAGCCAATAACGAGACAGTTTGATTACACAAAACTACCCAAAAAACTACCAAAGACTGAGAAAATAACCCAAATAAATGACACAAAATTCTCAACCCAGCATTTGGGTATAAAAAAAATAACCCAGCATATTTTAGAGTGTATACAAAGAAAATAAAAGGGGACCAAGTACAGAGCCTTGTGGTACACCACAGAGAATGGCATGCTTATCATGGACAACAAATAATGTTCTGATATGACTGGTTAATATTAAGTGGCATCTTAATAAGGCATATTTATAAATATAGATTTGGAGGTGTGGTCTGGGCATATGTAAATGAGATTGCATTGACATTATATAAACAGGCCAAGCTCCATGACCTGCTTCAGACCCTGAACAGTGAATCCTTTTGGTCTGACCTTGAAAATCATTTTTGTAGCTTAAAGACTTTAGGTATAAGTTATATCTGTGTGATTGTAACTTTTAAAAAATTCTGATATCAGTAACTCATCTAGTTACTGGGATGCCTCTGAGGAATCTCTGACACAATGCTATCAAGGTAGATATGAATGATATGAGTAGACTACAAGTCAGACTTCCAACAGTCACAATCACTCTGCTATGAGCTGAGGCAGTGGAAGGATGAATGGATTACTATATATATCTTTTTTGCTATGCTGTCTAATGCAGCTAGGCATACACAGTTGCTTCTGGAGTTTTTACCATCACCATTATAAAGCCTTTGTTGCAGTGTTTAAAGTTTGGGGTTATAATTTGTCCTGGCAGGTTATATTTGTAAGACATCCATTAGGATACACATCCATGTGCACACACAGCAAATGAGAGCCTGTGTCATGTCTTATGTTGGGAAAAGCCCCAAACCTAGCCAAAGCTGTAATGACAACCACCTACATAATGGCCGCAGGTTTACATAAATTAGCCCTCAGTGCTGCTATGCTAGCAGACAGAGATACTGAGCTGTGTGTGTGTCTGTGTGTGAGTGTGTGTGTGTGTGTGTGTGTGTGAGTGCCAAATCAGTAAATCCTTAAGTACCCTCATCTTGCTGCTTTAAGGCAGATAAGGCACATATGAATCTCGTCTTCTACATTTGGCTTTCCTTTCTGCTTCACCTCTCATCTCTTCACCCGAGGTGAACTCACCCGAGGCGGCTTATCTCATGTGTCTAGTGGAAGAATCAGCATTTCTCCATCTTCCTTACGAGTGCTGAAGGTGGAAGATGGAGGGCTGGCAGAGTGATAGGCAGGGAGTTAAGTATATATTCCCTATATCTAGGAAAGCTAGTTAGAGTGTCAGCTATAAAGTTCACCAGAATGAAAAAATCCACTCACTTGCATATGAACTGATGATACCTTGTTTCAATGAATGCTGTGAAATCACCATCAATATGGATAATCCATGGAAAGCTAACAGAGGATATGCTTATGTGAGCATAGCTTTTGAATTCAACCAGTGCAGATATTTCTTTTTTTAATATAATATATAAATTATAACAGAATTTTTACTTTGTAGTACATATGAGTACAGTGTTATCAATTTATTAGTTGATCAGAGTCATTAAATGACTACGGGGAGTGCTTTGTTTTCAATGTATATCTTCTCAGGTCCTCTACATAGACCCATAGAGCAGTAATGAGACAGATAATTGGGGGTATTTTTTATTCAGTGGCTAGTTAATTGGTTGCCACTAGTGTCTCAGCAAAGGTTAAACTTAAAGTTGCATGTCACCAATTACTATTCCAGCTGGATCTGTTCATCTGGAAATGTTTATGGCAAAAAGTCAATGGTTGCATGACAAATGACAGGAGCAGACGTGAATGCTTTACAGATTCCTTCCTTATATTCTGCCCCGTTCTATTTTCTCTCTCTCACTTTTTCTCCATTGCTTTCAATTTTCTCTTTTCTCTTTTTTTTCATTGTGCATAATCCTCTCATTTTGAAAAATGCAATCGATGTGTGCATAATCAAACTCATGTTGACAGCACTCATATGAGTGCACAGGAAGAGAAAGAAAGAAAGGAAGAAAGGAGAGAAAGAAGAACATAAAAAGATGAGAGGAGAGGCATTGAAGGGATGAATGCATTACCATGCAGTCGGACTGTCTGCACATAACAAAGCCTTGTGTGTGTGTTAAGCGTGTAGATTAGGTCAACTTTTTACCTCCTCTGAGCTCTCTGCCTGTAAATGACGAGTTTTGATGTGAAACAAGCAACATGTCAGAGGGAGTTGAGAGATGTAGGCCTACTCTGCCATGTCTCTGTGACAGGGCTGTGAATATTTGGGCCATTAGGGGCTTATTAGCGAGTAAATGGCCAGATGGTTCAGCCAAGCGCGAGAGATGGACAGAACTGCCTGCTACTAATCAGCCCTGTCTGTAGCCCCACTGTCAAACCGCACAACGCTGTAACCCATGGCAACCGAATAAAAGTTAACATTAGCAAGTCAATTTGAGCTATGGAGGCCGTAAACAGGCATGTGAAGTATCGTATACCGAAAGTAAAAGAGTGAGAAAGAACTAGAGCAAAGCAAGAAGACAAATATGCTTTTAAAGATCTACAAATATGCTTTTCAACACCTAACCATCTCATAAAAAAAAATAATAATAATAAAAAAAAATTGCACTTACACCTCTACTCTGCGCACGTTGCTTCTTCTAGTACTCAATTAATAGATCTTGTATAGTAGCACTACTTGTATTGTTCCCTGCTTGATATCACTTTGCTTGTATCTCTCATTTGTAAGTCGCTTTGGATAAAAGCGTCTGCTAAGTGAATAAATGTAAATGTAAATGTAAAGATCACAGGCATGTTTCTCTCTGTTCTAACACACACTATATGTATACTTGAATTGTGTTTTGACTGATGTTTGGCTACCTGTAGGAAACACAATTGTGTTCATTTTACCTCAAGCTACAATGCAATAAAACACCTTGTTTAATTATTAATTGACAAATCCTATGTACAAAATCCTGCAGGGTTCTTTAGATAATAAGTCATCATGTTATGAGCCATCCCAAAGACAGATTAAGTTGAGAAACATGCTGTCTCATTTTTAACAGACTTTGGTTTTAAACCATTTGAAAAAGTGACAATGAATCCATCAATCAATAAGAGCATTATTTAGCCTTGAGAGGCAGTAATAATTTTACATTAACCCCTTTAACCACAAACACCCATAAACACTCAGACAAAAAAAAAAAAAAAAAAAAAAAAAAAAAAAAAAAAAAAACATAATAAATTTGATGTGATGGGTTTAATTATTTTTATTGTTAAAAAAATATTTCCATTTTTCCTATCAAGCCCTAACAGGTAAGTTGGAGAAGATGTTTGCTTGGTAAATTAGAGCAGAGAAGAAAAAAAAACTGTCCAAAACATTGCCACAATACTATTGATTTGTGAACTTGAAACAAAGAAAGTTGTTTGCACACATTGAAATTCCTGAATTCTTATTGGCAAATTAAATTAAACAAACTAACAAATTAAACAATGAAACAAATTCAATGTTTCAAGAAAGTATTTGTTGTACATACATTTTTCTTTGCTTCAATCGGGCACCATAATAGATAATTATGGGTGAAAATGTCATAAAAACGCTCATAAATAACTAACTTTATGTGTTAGTCTCACAACTGTCAATCACACATGGATACATAAACTGGTAATAAAGTGACATTACTTTGGACTGTATTGTCCTCCTTAGAGTTCCATTAGAATTACCCATTAAATGTGACCTAATGAGTTTACAAGAACCTGTTACAGTTACAGAAATGGTTGATGATCAGAAGATAATGTGAAGGTCATGAAGAAGGTAGTTTGACATCCATCCAACCAGTGTGTGGATTTAGTCTCCAATGTTAGAGATTGGCTTGTGGGTTATAAAAGTGATAATAGCCTCAATTAGGGATCCATTAATCCACAGACTTGGATGCAGGACTATCTTTAAGGATTATGGCACTTTGAGTCCAAATATTTGATCTTAACTAACAGCTGGGACCATTAGCCTGAGAAGAAAGAAAGCTTGCATTAATGCACTGGTTCCCAACCCTGGTCCTGGACAATGCAAAGTTTAGAGCTTTCCCTGCGTTAATACACTTGATTTAACTCATCAGCCCTTCCTGAGTTGAATTAGTGTTAGAGCAGGGAAAATTTACAGCACAGCGGGATACCCCATACAGCACCAGGGTTTTTTAGTGTCTGCTAGTGTGATAGAATTGGCAGTTTACAAATTAATATTATGTTTCATTGAGGCAGTAATTGGTGGTAAAACTGGTATCTCTCATTTTCTCCAAGAAAAGTTGTTTAAAAGACACTACATATGTGACCATTAGACACTATATATCCTTCTGTATCCCAAAAAAGCAGACGACCTGCATGAATAGGTTTTATGTACAATTATTTAATAGGTAAATGTGTAGTAATTACAAGTATTGTCTGCTACATAAATTGCAATATGGATGTGTGAGTTTATAGAAGCTTATGTGCATGGTTGGGAGGGTTACTTTAAAAGTGTAAGCCGTTACAGTTACAAATGACTTCATAAACAATGTAATAAGTAACGTAATGCAAGTAAGACATACAGTGGTGTGAAAAAGTGTTTGCCCCCTTCCTCATTTCCTGTTCCTTTGCATGTTTGTCACACTTAAGTGTTTCGGAACATCAAACCAATTTAAACAATAGTCAAGGACAACACAAGTAAACACAAAATGCAATTTGTAAATGAAGGTGTTTATTATTAAAGGTGAAAAAACATCCAAACCATCATGGCCCTGTGTGAAAAAGTGATTGCCCCCCTAAACCTAATAACTGGTTGGGCCACCCTTAGCAGCAACAACTGCAACCAAGCGTTTGCGATAACGTGCAATGAGGCTTTTACAGCGTCCTGGAGGAATTTTGGCCCACTCATTTTTGCAGAATTGCCTTAATTCAGTTACATTAGAGGGTTTTCGAGCATGAACGGCCTTTTTAAGGTTATACCACAACATCTCAATAGGATTCAGGTCAGGACTTTGGCTAGGCCACTCCAAAGTCTTCATTTTGTTTTTCTTCAGCCATTCGGTGGTGGACTTGCTGGTGTATTTAGGATCATTGTCCTGCTGCAGAACCCAAGTTCGTTTCAGCTTGAGTACACGAACAGATGGTCGGACATTCTCCTTCAGGATCTCTTGGTAGACAGTTCCTTTTATCACGGCAAGTCTTCCAGGTCCTGAAGCAGCAAAACAGCCCCAGACCATCACACTACCACCACCATATTTTACTGTAGGTATAATGTTCTTTTTCTTAAATGCAGTGTTCCTTCTACGCCAGATATACTTGGACACACACCTTCCAAAGAGTTCCACTTTTGTCTCATCGGTCCACAGAATGTTGTCCCAAAAGTCTTGGGGATCATCAAGATGTGTTGTGGAGAAATTGAGACGAGCTTTGATGTTCTTTTTGCTCAGCAGTGGTTTTCTCCTTGGAACTCTGCCATGCAGGCCATTTTTGCCCAGTCTTTTCCTGATGGTGGAGGCATGAACGCTG
>JAFFST010054026.1:240221-252601 GCA_022414735.1 Noturus placidus
AAGTGTGACAAACATGCAAAGGAACAGGAAATGAGGAAGGGGCAAACACTTTTTCACACCACTGTATGAAAGTAATGTAATCTGATTATTTTTAGATTACTTCAAGGCCGGGCGCACGGTGGCTTAGCACGGCTGCCTCACACCTCCAGGGTCCGGGGTTCGAGTCCCGCCAGGGCCATGTATGTACGGAGTTGCATGTTCTCCCTGTGTGTCGGGGGTTTCCTCCGGGTACTCCGGTTTCCTCCCCCAGTCCAAAGACATGCATGTTAGGCTGATTGCCGTGTCTCAAGTGTCCGTAGTGTATGAATGTGTGTGAGTGTGTATGTGATTGTGCCCTGCGATGGACTGGCACCCTGTCCAGGGTGTACCCCGCCTTGTGCCCGATGCCTCCTGGGATAGGCTCCAGGTTTCCCCGTGACCCTGAGAAGGAGTAAGCGGTTGAAGATGGATGGATGGATGGATACTTCAAGGCCACATATGTAAATAAAGTCACGAGAAAAGCAATATGATCTAAAATACTTTGATGGTCACCCTAAAAAAAGCATTTCAGAGGACAATTTGTGTTCATTTCTACCAAATTAACTTCACGCAAAATGTATTTGCGCATGTACCAGGAGGTTGCTCATGAGAGTCATGACTGGCGAGAGAGAACCAGAACTATAATCAAGCAGCTGTCTATATTGTGTTATGTTAAAAATTTTCATTTCTTTTTTTTAAATGAAAATTTTTAAAAATCCTGATAGTATTCCCATTTTTCTTTTTACAAAATATACCTGTAATCTGATTACTTTGTTTTTTGACGTAACTGTAACGGGTTACATGCATCCATCCATCTTCTATACCGCTTATCCTTTTCTTCAGGGTCACAGCGAACCTGGAACCTATCCCAGGGAGCATGGGGCACAATAAAGGCAGGGTAGACCCTGGACAGGGTACCAATCCATCGCAGGGCACAATCACATACACATTAACACACCCATTCATACATTATGGACACTTTGGACATACCAATCAGCCTACCCTGTGCATGTCTTTGGACTGGGGGACGAAACCAGAGTACCCAGAAGAAACCCATGTATCATGGGGAGAACATGCAAACTCTGCACACACACCCTGGAGGTGTGAGGCAAACGTGCTAACCACTAAGCCACCGTGCGCCCTAACGGTTTATGTAACAATGTTACATGTATTCCGTTACTCCCTAAGCCTGCTTATGTGCAATCTACTCAGAATATAATTTTGTACAGAATATAGTTTTCTGTGCTACAGTGCAAAAATTACTTTGACCTTAATGTTTATATATTTAGTTATTACATATTACAAGCAATACTTGGTAATACATACATACTGGAAGTAGATAGTAAAATGAATATCAGGTATCTAGCAATACTTGATGACAAGATCCTTATTTGAACATGGCATTATCAGTAACCATTTGAATTTGAACTCTGAATTATTATAGAATTGTGCAATAACTGCACATTTATTAGTTTAAAAAATTTCCCATGCAATGTGTTGTAGTGCCAAATATTGACATTCAACATATAGATGGTGCTACAAATAAGCATGCAAAAGTTTTTGGGTTGTTTGTTACGTATAGCTACATAATATTTTTTTTGTTAAATGTGTGATTATTATTATTATTATATTTTTTAATTTATTGCTTAAATATTAAACAATACTATTATAAAAGTAAGCTAATGTTTGCATTTTTGCACCGGGTTCTCTTGTACAAACCTAGGTCTTTATGTGCTTTAATATTCAAAGTATAGAGGTACTTGTAATTACTACATAATTACGTATTAAGTACTAGGTAGTAGGTACTTATCATACCACAGAGTTTATTAAGGGCAGGCAAGACCGTGTATCTTGCGTTGTTTAAAGTGTATAAAGTGTGTTTAAACTCATGGAATAAATGAGTATATTTATAACCAGACTATAAAAGCATAATAAGAAATTATTCAGAAAAAAAAATTATTATTATTATTATTTTTTTTGAATGGCCAAAGGTTATAATAATGTGCAATCACAGTTTGGCACTCCTTCACATCTCCAACTGTGATTGACAGAGTGAGTAAAGACTGTTCTGGTGGTTGATCTCCTGATAAGAATTTGTATTACTAATATTTGTGTTGTTGTAATCCAACAGCAGTGTACATCCGTGATTTATTAAACACAGTTCCAGGTGCTATTTTTCTCCAAAATGCTTTCCTTAAAAATATTTGAATGCACTCTTAATCAGCATCAAATTTATTGTATCTAATTTGACACTGATATTTTTGAAAGTTTTCCACAATTTTTTCCCCCTACAGTACTTGATATAAAATACATATTCTACTTTTATTCTTGCGCTTTGCTAAACAACACTCTCTCTTCTCAATTTTATTAATGGATTTATTCCTTCCGCTCTATCGGAGGTGTTGTCATTAGTTACCCCCCGTCCATCTCTTGCTCATTTCTCCATCCTCCACACAGGAGGTAACAAACTAAAGTTCAGACGGAGCGTGTGTTTGTTTAAATGTAATTGGTGATATGTGTATGTGCTTGTCTGTGTTGTGATGGACAATAAGAGTGAGAAGTTGAGACAGTTCTAACTGTCTGCATAGGTGTGTATGAAAGTGCTGCATTATGAATGTGGAGTAAACACACTTGGGCTCTGTAATTGTCTTTTTGTTGTTGTTGTTGTTGTTGTTCTTGTTGTTGTCTCATGACCACAGCTGAGCCTGTTTGTTACAGTAATGGATGGAGAGGACACAATTTCTGATTGGTTAGAAGTCTGCACAGTAATTGATCAGTGGGCTTCAGTGAGCAGAATAGTAGCATTTCAGGGAATAAAATATATGTTTAAAGGCTTCATTATTATGCTTTACAAATACCTCATCAACCTACATATTGATTTAAAACCTGGGATAAGTTAGAGCAGAAATGTCTACAAAATGTTTAATTAGTATGCCCTCTTTTCATTATTATCTTTATCAGGAGTTGGTACAATTTCTTGATTAGATTAACATAACATAAATTACATTGACTTCACAATGTTAGTTTAATGGTGTTTTTTGTAAATAACTGTGCATTTGAATAATTTATGCCCATAGATGGTGTTTTAGCCCATTTCTTCTTCTCCACAGCCGCCTCATTCAGAGACATAAATAAAGTGAGCGTTATGTAGGGGGGAACAGTAGGATGCCATGTTATTGCCCCAGCCCCCATTACACTGAATACAGTGCATTGTTATTATTTGTCATCATATGCTAATTATGCATCATTAATGTGAGGCCCTAATGGCCCCTAGTGTGTGTGTGTGTGTGTGTGTGTGTGTGTGTGTGTGTGTGTGTGTGTGTGTGTGTGGGTGTGCGCACGCTCAGAGTAGCACAGTCTACAGGGAGAGGGAAAAACACATGCTAATGAAGCAGAGATATTTTATCTTACAGATTAAAAGCCAAGGAGATCACAACCCTCAGAATCATCCCTCTGACATCAGTAATTGGAGTAGACAACAATCTTTTGTATGATAATGAGGAAAGTACATGATCATTTCAACTTAGAACGGTTGGAATAGCACAGGAGTGGGCATGTTGGTGGATCTTTCAATTTTTCCCGCTGCATATATTTTGGTTCGATTGGAATAATGTGTTACTTGCTTACATTTATTATGAGTGAACGGTTAGCCATCATGAGTCTGCTTTCATTTTCTCAGAGTGTTTGGGATAGTGCATGGCTCCACCATGGTATCAAGTTTTTGTGCAATTCTGCAGCTATTCTCAGTGATAAAAGTGATTATTGTTTTTTGTTTTTTTTTATTATGACTATTTAACTATTATCCTTTGGTATACTGTATATGTGTACTTAGAATACATAGCATAGGTGGATGCTATACACTAGTGGTGGTTGAGGAGATCCCCCCACTATGTAAAGTGCTTTGAGTGTCTAGAAAAGCACTTTATAAAATGTAACTGTAACTAACTAACTAACTAACTAACTAAATACTATTATTAGAGTAGTTGATTAGTGGGTAAGGCTGATCAGAAGGTCAGGGGTTCAAGCCCCAGCACTGCCACTGTTGGGCCCTTGAGCAAGGCCCTAAACCCTCTTTGCTCCAGGGGCACTGTATCATGGCTGACCCTGCGCTATGACCCCAGCTTCCTGACATGCTGGGGTATTCGAAGAAAAGAATTTCACTGTGCACATGTATATATGACTAATAAAGACTCATTATCATTATTATGCATGTGTCTTCACAATCTGCTTCTAAAACTCTGCAAGTAGTTTAATAGTTATTAAAGGCACTTTCTCTCCTGAAACATCCTGCTTGGCATGACAAGCTACCAGCTGACAAAACACCGGCCAAGCTGATCAAACTCATTGAAATTTGAATCACCACTAGTAATGCTGCATGACAGAATAAAATAACTGTTTAGCTGATTTAAGCAATGAGTAAGGAAGCTGGAAAATAACTGGTAAAGATGGTTTACAAGCTTGACGAGCTCTGCCTGTGTTTCAGTCAAATTAAATGGGATTTTTCAGCAGAGTAGCTATGTAAAGTCAAAGTTCATTTACTTCAACTGGTTTGTAACATTAGTTAAGGTATTTATACAGAAAAATAAATACATGGAGTGCTGATTGATGCTTTTGAGTGTATAGGGATGCATATTTTATTAGTTTCTTTCTCAAGTTAAAACAGACTGTTTAGAAGGGTACAAGAGGTATGGACGGTAACATACCATATTTGTTGAATTCCCATATTGTTCTAGTATGTGATTTTGGCCAAAAGAGAGAGAGAACGAAGGAAAGAGAGGATGAAAGCTGTTTAAGCCTTGCTGGCCTTAGTGCTCAGAGGAACAGGGAGTTGCCAGCTGGTCTTGCATACCTTTGTGTTTGACCTGTGGCTCAGAGCAGTTGAGATTGTGTGTGTGTGTGTGTGTGTGTGTGTGTGTGTGTGTGTGTGTGTGTGTGTGTGTGTGTGTGTGTGTGTGTGTGTGTGTGTGTGTGTGGTGTGGCCAGAGGCACAGTGAAGCCCAGAGGACAAATGTGCCACACAGCACACCTGGTAGACCTCGCACACAGGGCCACTTTTGCCCCAGGTGAGAGAGAAAAACCTGCGGGACACAGGGGGCCGTTTAGGGCCGAACTTTCTCACCTCAGTGCCTGAACAGGCCCACCTGAACAGGAGGCTCCACACCATGAGCCACACAGTGAGGCCCATCTGTAAGAATGCTTTAAGGCCAGCTTCAACAGGCCATGTCTGCTGTGGCGCAGCTCTGGAGGAGAGAACATGACTGGTTTATTTAACCCCTGATATTCCCCCCATCTCATGTATTCCCATCACTAACATAGTGTGTGTTTGCAAAGAGCAAGGAGTGAAGTGTGCCTTCAGACAATAAAATCTTGGATACTGAATGCACTCATTCAGCATTAAATACGAAATATCATATTGGGTGGGGTGTAATAAGTACAGAAAATTTATTCATGATTATTTTTATTTTATAAATGATAATGTATCAGAATTTTACTCAGTTAAAATTTTAAGTATCCAACCAAAATGGAGCCAATGTAAAGGTAAAAAAAAAATGCTACTTTTAACTGTACTTAAGTATTAAAATGTAGCTTTTTACTGATGAAGGTTTAAATAAGAATTAATATGTAATTAAAATCTAATTATAAATACGACTATTCCACTTCACTATAATATTCATGTAAATTATAAATATTCCTAAACAATACATAAGATACTAAAGTTTCTCAAGTATTTTCAGTTGGTGTAAAAAAATATATTCTGGATAATTAAGATTTTTCCTAATCATATAAGAACTGGCATTGGACAGCCAGTAATATTTCATTAGCTCAGCTCAGCAATGGAGCTATATTACATTAATCTATTAGATTCAGGGTTTACATTTGGTTGGAGTGCAGGAAAAGCAGAGCTCAAGCAAGTGGAGCTCAGCTGAAGTACAGTATTCCAATTATAATTATTACTACACTCTTAGAAAAAGAGTTCCTTGGGGCGTTTGTGGTAGTTAGGAATTCTTAGCACAATGAAGGATTCCTTTAGGAATTTTAGATTTGACACTTTTTTCCTCTAGAAGGGCTTTCATTTCAAAACGGTAAAACATACTCTTTCATTATAAGGTATTGTTATTGGTAGTGTATACATATTTGATCATTACGGCTAAAAAATGTGTTTATGTTACTAAGTCAACGGTATTGTGTATTTTTGACAGAAAATAATCAGATGATATTTCAATATTATTTTGATGCCAAAACTGACAAATGAGGAAAGCTCGTCTCGCCAGCCAAGTGGAACTTGTTTTAATCACATGTCCATCATACAGATGTTGAGAACTCCTTATTATATACATAGAAATACATCAAAATTATACCGGACTGTTCCTACATAAATGCCACCTATGAAAGACTTAGGGCTCCTCCACATCTTAAATCCTAGTTTAAACCCTGATCACATTTATGATTACAGCCCTAAATGTTCATATTTGTATATATGGTGTACAAACATGAGTGGCTAATTTATATGCAGTGAATTAAGACTTATTATGTGATGCAAATTAATTCATTCTTGAATTTTCCGTTATGAATATTCTCCATAACCAGAGCAGCATAATGCTGTACAGCAACAAGCATATCATTAAGTATTAAACATGAGACAGAAAATCAGATGGAAATTATTATTAGGGATGTCCTTGCATTGCATGTGACAAGCTAACTTTCTTGTAAACCACTTTTACTCAATGCATTAGGCTATATATCCCTAATGACCTTCCTAAAGCAGTAGGTCTTTAGGATTAAATGACATGGGGAAAGAAGAACCATGGGAGCTGAGTAAGTCTGTGTGTTTAATTATGACTAGTTATCCCGTTAACTTCTCGTTGACTCAAACATGCATGTAATAAGCACAATTCTGTGAGCTGGGATGGTAAATGTGAAAGGTCAGCTGTCAGTTTTAATATAACTAGGTCGCCTCTAATGAAACGCTGCTCACAATATGTGTTAAATAAGAATGCATTAATTCCTTAAATGTCTCTCAGATTTTTGTGTGTCCAAGCCCTTTTAAAAGGAGATCATTTGACAGCAGCCCCCATTGACAGCTCGGAGCAGAGCAGACCAACACCTGCGTCCAGCCAAGCATCACCACCCCCATCCCTCTTTGCTCTCTTCTTCTCATCCTCCATTCCTCTCTTCCTCTGCCTGTTCACAAATGAACTGTCACATCATTACTGTGGCTGATGCAAAATAATCTGCCTCCAAATTAGCATGGGTCAGGCCACTCAGCTTCCTTTCTCTCTCTCTCTCTCTCTCTCTCTCTCTGTTCATGCGGTGTGCTTCTGTAAAGGTGCTGGTTTGAATATGCATCTTTGCACACTTCCATCAGGCGTTCCACAGGGACAGCACGTGGAAAGCAGCAGCTCTCTGCATTAGCATGGAGGGTTTGGGGTCCCCGTGCAGATGCCCCATCCCACTTGTTCATTACTACTGAATTTCATCAGCCTGATGATGTCCACATGTCAATTGAGTGAGAGGATTTTACACACAAAAGAGCCTGAGGGAAAAGGACTTCAGCAACTAATCAGCTGATTATCATAACTCCGACTCTAAGAGAGATGGGGAAGGGAGAGAGAAAAGGAGAGAGACAGGATGAGGACAAGACGATCGACACCCCATTCCTCCTCCTTATGAGCATACGGTGCGATATGCAAAGTGAGTAAATGAAATTCAAACATATGAGCAGGACAAATGAAAAGCACATAAATCACTGCCAGAATAACTGGGCAGTAACGGGAGGCCTGTTTTTGGGTTCAGGGTCACCCTATTTTCATCATTACTATGTAGGTTTTGGATGAGTCCATGCCTGCATGCTAGGGACAGAACAATATACAGTAATCAGACTGTCTATAAGTAATTGGACAGGGTGATAATTGTTTATTAAAAGTTTTGGCTCTCTACCTCAGCACTTTGGATGATTATGAAGATACAGCATTCTTAAAGATGAAGAAGGCCGATGGTTTTACAATTAAGTGAACCACTTAAGAATCACACCTCTTATTACATGCTGTAGATGTTCTCTATTTTAGGTTTGAGGGGGCAAAAAGTTAACAAATTAACATTTTTAATATTATGTCTAGTTTAATATTATGTTTAACACATGGCTGATAGTCCCATAGAACAGAGGTTCTGAAACTTTTTTCAGCCAGAGATTACATTGGGAGTGGAAAAAAAAAAAATCCACTGATTTATTTTATATATTATTCAAATATTAGGTTCATTATGCAAATATATACAATGTGTGTTATTTATTAGAGATATATTGGTGTGTTTCAATTCTGAACTTTCCACTGACACAACACATTAAGTCCGGTTTTGGATTAAACACATTTAATTCAAGTGACCAGTAAAACAGGTTAATAACTATAAGAACTCAGTAATAACTATAACGTTGATTATGGTGTGTTGTGATTTCCACCACTGTAACAATTTTATTTTTTCTTCAGAAAGGTAATGTTTAATCCACTAAATTTTGATACTTTGATAGATCAGTTAAGACACTAATGAACATTTTTCATTTTGCTCCACAGTCACATCATCAATCAAAGTACAGTAAATCATTTCCACTGGCAGGTATACGTACATCCTCATACTGTTATGATTCACAATATGATCATGAGCAGTTCAATTTTTGACCTTACTTTCCTTATTCTATCCATAAGAAATCTGTAATATCTAAATCTTTTTTTAATGTTCTTGGGGCTTAGATTTAGTTGAGGCTGTAGTTTTGGATGCATATACCCTAATCTATTCAAATCTAATCTATAATCTACCGGAATCTGTCATATTAGGTGTGCATATTATTCCGACTGGATTCAATAAGCATCCTAAGGTGTAGTTCTGTCTTCTAAGGCTCATGATTTACAGATACAATTTATATGCATTAGAAGTCTGATTGTAAGTCTATCCAAGGGTTCTTAGAGAATGTATGCACACAGGGATATGCACACAGCCTTATAAAATATATGTTCTTCTATACACAGAAAAAAATCCATGTATATTCACAAGCGCACCAACATATAACAGTCAGCCACACACAGTGTGCCTCAGGCCCAATTAGAAAGTCTGCAGTATGCATTGTTCCTGTAGCCCTAGGATCAATGTGCTGCAGGCATCTCCCCATCACCAGGCCTAATGATGTCTTTCTGGGCCACGGCCTCACACACTGCATAGTAATCTTCTGCTAATTAGCGCTATAATGCTCAAGCAAACCGCCTCATCTCCACAGTCCCAGAGCGAACTCACTGCACTTATTTATTTCCAGCCTCTCTCTTCTATTCTTACTGCTAATATAATTCTAGAGAAGTTGTGGGAATTACCTATGAATTCGAAGAGTAATAGAGAGACTGATATTGTGCTTTAAATTTTGAGGTCAGATTAATGCTCGAATAGAAACTGGAAATTCTTCATTATGAACTTAGTTAGTACATAAAGTATTATGTGTATACAGTCTCTAAGGGGTGAAGATGGATGATCTCGGGTAAATTTTCCAATGCTTGGTTCGTAATAGAACCCTGGCTGGGAGTTGTGCCAAATGGTAAAGGTTTTGGCAACTTATTATTGTATGGATAATAATCTGCAATTGACATACAGTATTATGATCTATGTGACTTTCCTCTGTACATCTGCTTTCAGCTATGCTTGTGCCTCCACAAGCATTAGGATTGGGAATAGTGAAAACTAGGCCAGAGGGGCTAAGATGCAGACGTAGCTATAGTCACCAGGGAAAGATTAGCCATGTGTCAGGTGCACAGGTGCAGGGCGAACTCACCTTCGGGACACCTGAAGAATAGCCTGAGTCTATGGCACAGTCCTGGGAGAGAAAAAATGTCAACAATTTAAGCTGAAATTCAAAAAATACAATCACAACTTTCAGTAGTAAGCAAAATAAGCCACGCTTGGAAACCTGTATTAGTGGGAATCTTTCATTTCCAGCGCTCTTTTTTGATTTTCTTTCAACCAGTAACTTATTTCCTCAGAAATGACATTCAAAAGCTATGCTAAATCTGGCATGTGAATTCGTTTTGTGTATGTCTCTTTTGTTTTAACTTGTGTCCATTCGCTCTCTTCCTGAGAGGTTAATACCTGGCCAGCCCTGCAGACAGGCCGACTCGCACTGACAGCACGTCTACATCTGCCGAGGAGTTCCTCTCTTCTCCTCACACAGCAGCCTGACAGTCTGATGAACTGCCAAAGAACCTTCTCTCATCTCACCTCATTCTTGTGCTTCTCCTTGGACATACACACTGAGTGAGTGAGTGATGTTTATACGCTGTCAATCTTTTCTTCTCAGCATCATCCTTTGATTCACTCACTATCTAATAATTGTGTCTCTACTTTTGAGCTCTTCGGCCTGTTGTTGTGTTGTGTTATACCACTGGCAGGTCAGGTTCCATATATTTGGAATATTTTTTTGGAATATGACCTAGGCTTTTGCACTACTATACAATAAAGAGAGAGAGAGAGAGAGAGAGAGAGAGAGAGAGTCCCTTTCCTTCAGTGGTGTCCTTTCCCCAGACAGTAATGGTGAAGGACCAGGCAGTTCAATACACTCACGTGCTCCATAATTAGCCATTATAGTGTGTGTGTGTGTGTGTGTGTGTGTGTGTGTGTGTGTGTGTGTGTGTGTGTGTGTGTGTGTGTATGTACAGTATAATGAAAGCCTCTCTAAATTGAGGAACCAGTTGGATTCTGGGTAGAGGAAAACTGTGTGGTGCCATCAAGGTGACCACCAGTGCAATTTACACCATGACTTATTTCCCCCAAGTCTCGGTTCCAGTTGCCTGTGTATGTGTGTCATGTTTCGTTTGTGTTGACTGTCTGTGAATGCCTTGTGCATGTGTTTGCTTTTTTGTGCTTTGTGTTGTGTTCGAGCGCACCATGTGTATGATGTCTTCAAATATTGTGCGTGTGTGTTTCTGCCTGTCTTCAAATGTTCCATTTGCCCTCATTAATATGCATGGGGGCTGTAATGAAGCAGAATAGAGTACGATAATGAAACAGCGTGTGCCGCTGCCTCCTCTAATGCCATGTGACGATATACTAGCACGTTCATCTTCAAATTCCTTTACACACGATTTGAAACACAGCACAATCAGAGCTGCTTTATATCACATGCAGACTACAATTACACTTTACACCCATTGCACTATGATACAGTATGTTTTATTAGACTGAGAATCAAACAGACTGTTGTTCTTCTTAAAGTAAAATACATTTGTGTAAGTAAAATTAGATATTTTTTTTTATAGATGAATGGTGACTAAGCATTGTGTTGAATTGTCTCATATAAGAATGTATAAAAATAAATTTTACCTATTTTAATCCATTTATTTTGGTGGAGACCAAACATTTTAAATAAGACAAGAAAATGGTTTAAAAGAGGAATGGAATTATTGATCGTGTGTGCGGGGTTGAGCTGGTGCCAGGCAGGCACAGAAGTAGAACAAGCGAGGTGCAGGTTTATAAAGGCAGGCCAGCAGCACACTGTCACCAGGCCTATGTGTTCCTAAATGCAACTATAAATATAAGTAAGTGTAACATCGCCTTGAAGGAGAAAGCTATGATTTTGCTGGAAAAGTTCTCCCTCTCTTCCCCGCTATCTCTCTCCCTCTCTCTCTCTCTGTCAGCAGTATTTCCGCATGGGGAGTGGGCCCAATGCGTTAGCTTTTTCTCCTCCTCTGTAAATAAGGCGTCCCCATTCTGTCACACGCAGGAGAGGGAGCATTTGACTACAATGGGCTATTATTGGCCATCATAGGGATGAGACAGACTCTCTGGGGAGAAGGAAGGACTTTTTTGAACTGGAAATGTCGACTGCTTTTCACTACACTCCCCTCCTGTTAGGTTTTTCTGCCTGAAACCAAACAAGAGGACTTAACAGCTTGGGTAACTAAGGAAAAGTCTGCCTAAGACACTACTTTAATTTGAAACGAATAACTGTTTCACACAGTAAAGCTCCGTTGTGATAAACTCTTGCTCTCTGTGTCCGTGTGATGTTCCCAGGATTATATGCTCACCACTGTGGATGTGCTAAGTAGGTAATAAAATGGGACGAGGCACACTCTTATCGGAAAACAATCAAGCTGGTTGAATATTTTCCAATAACAGCACATTGCAAATTGCTTTATTCCTCTAAAACCACATAAATTTGACAACGTTTACAATTTTGTATTTATTAATGTATGACACATAATACTTTTAACCATATATATATATATATATATATATATATATATATATATATATATAAACTTCTGCCGAAATGCTTTGTGGATCAAATCAATGAAATACGTCGATAGTGTTGACCCATAAAGTAACCAAAG
>JAFFST010054026.1:252621-290256 GCA_022414735.1 Noturus placidus
ACACACACACACACACACACACAACCCCGATTCCAAAAAAGTTGGGACACTGTGTAAAATGTTAATAAAAACAGAATGCAATGATTTCCAAATCTCATAAACCCAAATGTTAATCACAATAGAAAATAGAAAACATTTCAAATGTTTAAACTGAGTAAATGTACCATTTTATGAAAAAGGTAAGTTAATTTTGAATTTGATGTCTCAAAAAAGTTGGGACGGGGAAACAAAAGGCTGAAAATGTAAGTGTTACTAAAAAGAAACAGCTGGAGGAAAATTTTGCAACTAATTAGGTTAATTGGAAATAGGTCAGTAACATGATTGGGTAAAAAAAAGAGTATATTAAGAGGCAGAGTCTCTCAGAAATAAAGATGGGATGGAAGCATATGTTGCTCTATAACCTGTATATACCTTTGAGCATTAATGGTGCCTTTATAGATGTGCAAGCTGCCCATTCCATAGGCACTAATGCACCCCCTACCACTATATAAGTCCTCTGTGCTGACCATTACAATGCACTGACACCTGAGAGACCTTCCATAAATGATAAATAAATAGAAAGCTTCCCAAGATCAAGGATTATATATTTTTTCATTGTTAAAAAACACTTTGTTAAATTGTCTGTTTATTATTAGGATTGAATTATGTAGCGCTTTCCCCAAACAAGTCCCTGTGACTTAGCCATCACTAAATTGACATTGTATTAGTATTAGTGTGATAATATAAACCTGTGATTTGAAGTACGACCAGCACTGATGTCAGCGCTGCTGTCATAGAAAATTCATCAAAGCCTGAATTCATCAGCACCATGATATAAATGATTTTTATTTTTTTTAAATATCCACGTCACAGAAAGTCAAATCCATCAATGAGCAAAGGTGAAGCTTTGCTGTCTAACTTGCTCCCCAAAGGCACAGAGCATTGTATCTCACAGCCATTATGGTCTTCTGAATCTGCATCCTCCTGAAGATGGTAGGTGTCAGCACATCGTTTCTGTCAAGGTCTCGGCCATGGGCGTGTGTGTATATGGGTGTGTGCGTGTGTGATGTCCTCTGGGTGGTCAGTTGGGCCTCTGATAACTAGCCATGCCTGAGACAGGACACCCTGAGGCCCCAACACTACAATCCTGCATCCACAATGTGTTCTTCTAAGCATACACACAAACAATGAGGTCCCACTTTTAAAGACAAAACAACTTATACATACATCAACACTGCTCCATGTCAGAAAGTTCCTTGTGTGTACCTGAAAGCTGAAGAGACTAGAGACAGGGATATTGAACGTGTTTCATGAGTGTTTTTATCCTTTTATACAAGTCTCGGTGTATTTGTTTGTTGAATTGTAGCAAATGAGTGTTATTAAACAGAGGACTTTACATTTGTACATAAATAGCCATTCTGTTCATTTGTCTAAACTGTAGTTCATTACTTAATTACCCAAAACAAGATTTATGCCACTAAAATCAGTTTCTACTTGCAAATCGGATGTGTGTGCTGAGTGAAACGTTTGCACTGTTATCATAGCCATCATTAGCATATGTGCTAGAAGCCTCAGCTGAGCTTTTTTAATCTATCTCCCTACTGAACAGGTCCAGGTGGAGCTTTCCTGTATTAGAACCATTCTGCATATAGACATAATCTATATAAGGCAAAGTAATTATAGCAGAGCACCACTAACAAGCATTCGCTCTGCTTTGTCTCATTGAAACTCATCACACTTTAGAATGTTTTAAGGTGGATTCGAAACCCCGTTCGTGTTTCTTTGGATTGATTCGATTTCTTTTGATTGATATTTTATAGAATTGATTCAATAGCAACCATTAAGTAGGTCAGAGTAGTATTCAGTTATGTGCTGATGTTATTTTATCACTGAGACCAGTTTGATGTTAAACCGGAATGCTATCCCTATTACTGGCTACATTTACATTTGCATTTACATTTAGCAGATGCTTTTATCCAAAGTGACTTACAAATGAGAAAATACAAGCAAGTAAAGGACTTGTAAAGGACTGCGAAGCGCCAAAGTGCTCAGGGGCCGACAATTAATACAGTGTTAATGAAAAATTACTGACATACTTGAAAGGGGAGGGGAAATATCTGTCTATCATCTCTCATCTTCTTCCCTCGGGGTCTTTCCTCTGTTCAGGATGTTCAAAGTTTTGTGGTTATTCCCGGGAGTAGAGCTGCTATCATTTCAGAGATTGGCGTTGCACCAGTGACCGGCCTGTGCTTTGGGCCCTTTCCCCCTCTCTCTCCCTCTCTCTTCTTCCTCCCTTCATTCTCCCCGTCCCCCTCCTTCTGCCTTATGCCTCCATCAAAAGAGAGTCAGTCTCACAGATGCACTGCTTAACAATGCCATCTTTCAGTTACACACACACACACACACACACACACACACACACACACACACTACACACTCCCCACCCACTCATCCTCCCGTCATAAGTGTGTTTGGGGGTGTATGTGGGGAGGGGGGAGGGGGGGTTCAAAAAAGCGGCCTGACGAATGAGGGGGGCAGGTCCCATGTGATTGGCGCTCTCAGAACATTGATGCCAGCTTCCATCTGTCATGATAGCCCTATCGCTGAACCTTCAATCTGTCAAATGCCTGCACCAGCCCACTGTTCGCCCAGATCTGGCCTGCTAAACAAAGCTGACAACATGCATTATCACAGCCAGAGAAGGAGAGAGAGGGAGCACATGAGTGAGAGATAGAGAGAAAGAGGGAAAGAGCGAGAGGGGGGGGGGTGTCGATCTAGTGCTAAAGAGTCAAAAAATAAAACATGAATGTGTTAATTGTAGGCGGAGATGTAAACTGTCACTTCTCATTCCATTTAACACTGACCATTTCTTTTCACACCTCCATTTTTTTCTTACTCCTTTTAATCTTTCTAACATATGGAGAGGAATAGCCCACCATTCTGAGCCCCATTGGTAAGGTATGAGATGTTAAGAGTAACTGGCTCGTTGTGATCTCTTTAAGTGGCGTGTAATGAGATTATTAACAGTTCACTGGTGGCACACACAGAGTTAAGAGTCCCCTCTGTGTTGTGCTAAAAGGGTTAAGGGTGTGTCTTGTGCACTTAGCTGCTCTTCGGCTGCTGCTTGTGTTCCAATATTTTCTGCTAACTGGCTTGGAAACTACATCTGGAAGAAGCTGGGATGAATCTGGCGTTAAAGAATTTATGAATTAAGACTTTGTAACAAAAAATAAAAACACATGTTGTGTTTGTGCTTGAGTCTGGGCTTACATCTGTTGTTTTTTTTTCTTGTTTTGAATCATTTTTTGTTGACTGAAAAATGCTATCTTTTTTGTTCTATGTATTTTTGGTTATTGGTTAGAAGTGGCAGGGATGCACAGTGGTGTAAAGGATTGTGTGTGTGTGTGTGTGTGTGTGTGTGTGTGTGTGTGTGTGTGTGTGTGTGTATGTGTGTGTTAGTGTGTGTGTGTGCGTGCATGCACGCGTTGTGGTCGTCCTTGTCAAAGCTTTCACTGGCTCTCAGTAATTAGTGCAATCATGACACATCCAAGTAGCTGGTTCCCTGACAGACCTCAACAGAGACAAGCATCCCAGTGGACAGAGTTCAGCCCTTTACACACACACACACTCTCTCTCTCTCTCTCTCTCTCTCTCTCTCTCTCTCCACTAATAGGACTGAGCAGCAGAGGACTAGTAGCTTGTACAAGTGTACAGAACCACAGTATATATTTCTTTTCATAATGTTGAGTATAACCTTTCAATCAAAATGTATAAAAAAGTGTGTTTACCAGCTTAAGTACCAAAGAGGAATATTAGCATGGTAAAGTAGATTTGCATTGATGCCTGATGATGCTGCATGCATACGTTCCATATGGTAGACATGAAAAAGGATTGCAATTCCCTTGCCACAAAATTTAAGTCATTTTTAACCACCTATCTGATGAAACATAGCCTACTGAAGGGGAGAATGGTCATCAGAATTTGTTTGTATAACACTATCACATGTGTGTAGAGAAGAAGGGTAAAGCAATCTCATTATATTAAAGGAAGCTTTTTAAAGAGGAATGAATTAATATAAAATTATAATTATTGAGATAGTATTCAGTGTGTTACTAGATGTACAGTTACTAGTAACTATAGTTAACTCAATAATTCCGTTGATTTGATACAACTTACAGTTGATCACAGACAAATCAACACGTAATATATGTACATCCTCAGAAAAAAAACCTGACTGTATCTTTAACTTATCACTGAAGTAGAACTCTTTTTTAAATTTACTGAACACAAGACACATAAAAACACATTCACAGTACACCACTGACCATTAACTATATAGTACCTTAATGTTAAAGGGATACCCATAGCATAACCTACAGGCAACATCTTTAGTTTGGTCTAAAATATGATTGACAGCCAGGCTACAAATGAGGGCAAGGGGTTAAGACCTGCATACATTGTCTGCATATCGTATTATATGAACAGCTCTATAATACGAGCACTAATCTCAGCATCAATGTCTATTATACAGATTACTTTATATCAGAAATGGGATTACACCATGCCAGAATAATGTTGGAATCATTTGTTACTAACATTTACTCGTGTGCGCTTTTTTGCATGATTTTTACTTTGTTTTACTTAAATGGTGTTTTCAGCCATTTAAACAGGAATTTTCTACATTCCATGGCTATACTCATCTCCTTCCATTGATTCTAAGATACTAAGATGATGCTCATGCAGCATTGTCACAACATCATGAAGACACCCATCTGCTTGGTCACCCGGGTGAAATCGGGACCCTGCCAGCTTTGGCTTCCAGTGTGGATGAGGGCAGTTGCACTCTGGGACCCGGGCGATGGATGGCACATGCCACAGTAGGATTCACTTCTGTATGCATCAGGGTGGACCTGAACCATATGTAACATCGAGCTCTTTCAAGATGTTGGTGGTTTTGACAATTTACTTGCGTGAATATAGGTTAAAGTGTAGCATTTTAAGTTTATGTATGTAAATAGCAAGCACATTTGAATTTGCAGTTATAGTATGTAGTTTATATTCATTCATTCATCTTCAGTTCATCACTTTCCAGTTAGGGTGGCTGTGGATCTGTGGCCTATCCCGTTTGTTAGGCAGGACACACCCGGCATGGCCCTCTGATGCAGGGCACTATGCACACACATATTCATAATCATTCACACCTAGAGGAAATGTAGCATAACCAATACCAACATGTTTTGGGGAGGTAAAGGAAACCAGACAACCCAGAGAAAACCCATATGGAGAGAACACGCACAGAAACTCCTAACAGAAAGTACCATGAGCTCAGGCTTGGAGCGGGAATCCTGGAGATGTGAGGTGGCACTGCTACCTTCTGCACCAAGTCGAGCAATTAAATAAACACAGATTTTACTTAGAATGGCTTTATACTTCAGTGCTAATAAAGTCTTGTGGACAGACAGTATATTGGGACGTGTGTATGTATGAGAGTATAGGTACACTGAAACCTGCTTGGTTTTGACTTATTATTAGGGATGGAGCAATGATTATGGAATCAATACATAATGGATGAAATTTGTATTTTTATGTGAAAAATAGCTATCTTTCTTTTTTCTCTCTTTTTCCTTTTGTTTCTCTCTCCTTTTTCTTTCTCTCTCTCTCTGTCTGTACTCCATTCTCTCGGGACCTCATCATCTTCCCTAACAGTCAGAGTGGGATTTAGTATTGTGTATTCCCTCACCTTCCTTTCCCCTTTATTTCATTCTCTCATTTTTTTTTGACTCACTCTATCCCACATTCCTTTCTCTTCCACTTGGCTGCTGGTGTTTCCTTCAATATTTCTCTCTCTTTCTCTCAATAGTAGGGGTTTAATGCAGTTGTGGTGTATTATTGGACTTGATAAAAGCAAGCTTTGTTTCACGAAGGCTGTCCTTGAGGCTACAGAATGGTCTGTGCATCTCTGTCATTTGGATTAAACAAAGCTACACGGAGGATAATAAAACTGCTATATATGAAACTGAAATATGTCTATCATCAAGCGTGCTGTTGGCTCTCAGCCGTCATTAAATATTTTAAACGTTAAGTACTGCTTCCTTGTATTCTTGTGATGACTCGGGTTTTCAGATTGGTGTTTGAGAGAATAGTGTGGGAGGGAAGAAGTTGCTTGGGAGTACATTAGATTTAATAATTGTCTGGAATTTGGTAGAAAATTAATGATTGCATTTAGGATGTTTCAACGAGCACAGAGTGATGCTGATAATTGCCTGTCTGAGAGGCCATGTAGTCCTGCAGACTGGTCCCCAGACATTGCAGCAGAGCCCAGAGCACACTGCACACTTACTGGATAGATGACAGACAAATAGAAAATGGTAATTTATGTGTGCTGCTTTTTTTTCCTGAGATCTGCACAAGGCGACAGGCCACAAAACCCCTCAGAGACCAGACAGAGAGAGAGAGAGAGAGAGCGAGAGAGAGAGAGAGAGAGAGAGAGAGAGATGATTTGAATCACATCATAATGTCCTGGAAAAGGCATGATTTGAGCTGTGTGTGTTTTTCTCTTCTTTCTTTTGTCTGGACTTGTTCTTCTACTCATAGGATGAGAGGCATGATGGGGTCTCTCTTTCTGTCTGTGTTTCTTACTACATCTTGTGTTTCTTCCTCTCTCTCTCCTTCTCTCTCTCTCTCTTTCTTACAGTATCAGTGATGGTGACAGAGAAAAAGCAGGGACTCTGGGGTTTAAAAGTACCCGAAGCATCCTGGGTAATTAGCCATTACGTTGCTGTCACAGAGGGTTGTGCAGTCAATACAGAGATAATTTGGGCAATGGTGAATGACAGCGCTGTCCGGACTGCTGGGATGATCAAGGACAGAGCCAGCTGCACCCGGCATCTGTCAGGCCCATGAATCTCTCTCTCTCTCTCTCTCTCTCTCTCTCTCTCATTCTCTCTCTCTCTCACACGCACACACACACACACATGCACGCACAGCCTGCTGCTTACAGAACGACTGAAGCAGAGCAAGAGAAGATAACAGAGCCAGAACGATGCACAAACAAATATGTTCATCCCTGTTTCTCGTTCCTCTCATCTCGCCTCCTCTCTCAGAGAGAAATGGCTAGTTAAGGTGGCTAGTTAAGGCCTGTCTCTCCACGTGAATGTGCTTGTTACTGTTGGGGGCGAATGAGTGACACGGGGTGTAAAAGAGAGAGGGAGGGCCAGAATGACCGGGGCAGAAGGTGTAAGTAATAGCACCACAGGCGGGGTGAGATGTGGGAGAGAGGAGGGCCTGTGGCATAATGAAAAACCTATTTATTTCAGTAATAAAGATAAATGTGTGCCACACTGATTATATTTGGGTCGTGTAAATTGGAGTTGGAACACATGTTTGCACGTGGAGGGCAGGGAGGGAATAATGGAAGCAAACATGCTTTTTATTTTTAGTATTCCATAAATTTTAAGTATTCCATATAAAAAATTCAGTAATGCTTATTTTTGAAATGAAAAATAAGAAAATCTTTTCATTAAAGAAAACATTAAAGAGTGGTGCTCATTTTTTCACTGCATACATATCCATCCATCCATCCATCCATCCTCTACCGCTTACTCCTTTATCAGGGTCACGGGGATCCTGGAGCCTATGCCAGGAATCATCGGGCACAAGGCGGGGTACACCCTGGACAGGGTGCCAGTCCATCACAGGGCTGCATACATATTATTTCAACAAAGTGAAAACATCTCTTTGCAAAATGTATGTTAAGTATTTATTACTAGGGAAGCTAATAAGTGCATGTTCTCATTTTCCACCACTAAAGCACTGGATAATACAAAGGATACTGCTAAACATGTAGTTATCATTATGATTAGTTACCATGAGCTTTTCATTTAGCTTAACACATACAAAATTCAAGTGAATGTTTTCAAGTGAATTTGAAAAACAATTAATGGATAACCATTAAATTTGTAATGGATAACCATTAAATAAACCATTAAAACTTTGATGGATGTTTAATAATTTGTCTGGAAAGGAACAAAAGTTTTATCTGATTTCTGTTGTTAAGTCTAATGCTGATTGTGCAATAAATGCACCATTCTAGAAACAGTCAAAATTGTTCCCAGCAGCAGTGATGAGAATGAGAGGGTTGCATAGTGGTTCTTGCAGAACGGTATTACACAAAATGTTTATGAACACGTAGCCTTATGCTTTAGAAACTATTTAATAACTGTTGTGCAAGATGTGTTTGGCATGAAAAGGATTATTTTATATGAACTAATGTCCACTGGTTACATCTGTTTTTCATTCTCGTTGCACTGTAAATAAATAAACAAGCAAACAAATAATAAATAAATAAATTCTTTGTGTTAAACCTTACTATGCCAGTAAGGTGCTGTGAAAATTGTGAAACCATATTTACTTATAGAAAACCACAATATGTACTAAAGCATTAATACTAATTTGCCATGGAATGACTAAAAAATACAGCTTTTCCTGTAGATAGTAAAATCTAGAAACCAAAAAGCATTTTATATATATATATATATATATATATATATATATATATAGTACCCTATTTTCTTAGTACAAACTGTTTTAGATTTTTATTTTATGACTTCTCCATTATCAAGTCAGTACAAAAAAATTTTAGATTCTCAAACATTAGTTTTCTAGCACAAAATTAAATTTTCTGCTACAAAAAAAAATTGTTTGTAAAGAAAAGAAGAAGCAGCATATTACATTTTCAGACTAAAAGCAGGCTGCTGCTGAAGGCTGCTGAGTTTTTGCTACAAAAATAAGAAGCAAGTGCGAAAGTCAAAGTCTATAAAACAGCACTAATTGTACTTTAGACTACTGTTTTTATTTTTTTGTCACACCAAATATTGACTGTTTCATTTACAACTGTGTACTGCTCTTTACAATATTTTTTAATGTAGAAAGATTTAATTTCATTATTTTGAAGGCATCTTTGCTCTACAGTATTTCTTTATATATATTCTAAAATATTGTTTGTTTATTTATTTATTTATTTATTTACTTATTTATTTATTTGTGCAATATATGTGTAAGAATGGCCATTTCTGTTTATTAAACAACATAGCAAAAGGAAAGATTCTGAATTACATTCATAACATTTCATCAACTTGTGCAACACACTAGCTAAAAAAACACTTAATTAGCATTTGCATACAATGGTTCCTAGGTGAATATAAATATTTTTTAAGTTTTTTACTTACTTCGTCTGACACAGCATCAGTGAAAACAGTTGAAAATCAACCCCGTAATTCTTCAGGGTTTTTTTTTTCAACAATGCTTCATAATTTTTACTTTTAATGTTTGCTATATAATTTGCAGAAACATTTGAATCAACCCAACCTCAAAATCTTGAAGGTCTTACAGTATGTTGTGACTATAAGCTATACCCGTGTAATACATTCACAGCAAACAGGTGCATTCAGGACATTGTAAGAAAAATATACACCAAAAGGAAACTGATTATAGATTAACTACTTTTCTAGCATTATAAATGTTATATTAAAAGACTTCAAACGCAGAAAACACATCTATCCGAAAATATGAAATATGACTTTCTGAATGTCTGCAATGGGTTGGCACCTCATCCAGGCTCCCCGTAACCCTGCGTAGTACAGAAAATGGATGGATGGATATCTGAATCTGCTATTTTCCTTGAAAACATGTTGCATGACCTTGTTTACTTAATTGTGCTAAAACTTTGGAGTCATGCTTAAAAATCTGAATTTCCACTTCTTTCACAGTAATCTTCTAAGATATCAGTTCCTTCATATTGGATCCAAGAAAAGCTAAGAAAACAAACCCAAACTGAAAATTCTTGAATAAATAAATAAATAAAT
Source organism: Noturus placidus (assembly GCA_022414735.1). Lineage (NCBI taxonomy): Eukaryota > Metazoa > Chordata > Actinopteri > Siluriformes > Ictaluridae > Noturus > Noturus placidus. Next base: position 262,464 of record JAFFST010054026.1, read on the forward strand.
AAATATTTCAAAGTGTATCTAAACTATTGTCCACTAAATGTAAGGTTGGAGGTCTGATTCCCAGCCCACGTGACTCCACATGCCAACGTGTCCTTGGGCAAGACACTGAACCCCAAGTTGCTCACGATAGCAAGTTAGTGCCTTGCATGTCAGCTCTGCTACCATTGGTGTGTGAATGTGTGTGTGTGACTAGGTGAATGAGAACCAGTGTAAAGTGATTTGTAGCATCACTAAGGTTAAAAAGCGCTATATAAGTGCAGACCATAAACATCTATGTCCTAAGAATACACCATAACCTTATGTAATTCTTAGCTCACTCTGTTAATAGGGACCCCTGATGCTATCCATCAAACCATGCATTTTCCAAAATGCTTATTTTACACATGATCATGGGAAGCCTGGAGCCTATCCCATTGAACTCTGGGCACAAGGCGGAGGACACACTGGACAGGGTGATAACCTATCAAAGGCACAATCACACAATCACCCACCACAAACAATTTGGAGATGTCAATCAGCCTATAATGCATGTCTTTGGACTTGGGGAAGAAACTTGGCGAGGAAAATCCTGAAGCATCATGCAAACTCAGTACACACAGGGCGGAGGTGGGATTCAAACTCCCACCCTGGAGGTGCGAGGCAAACATGCTAACCACTAAGCTAAAAACAGATTAAAGCTATTACTAGAGCAGAAATTATTTTAGAGTTGAATCCCCTGAGTGAGTGTATTTTTGTTCAGGTATAAGCCTAAACTGTATTTGGGTGACCAATTCTAAATGCTCATTTCCTTTACTTCTAATTCTAAATGTATAGTAATTTGCTGTAACAGCTATGATAAATGGTTAGTGAGGTATGGAGTTAGCTTTTAGAGAGGTGAAACTGTGGTTTATTTATTCTCCTTCTCTAGAAACGTCTGCATCTCAGGGGACAGCTACAGCATGCCTCCTTATCATATCTTAATCGATAACTCTCACAGAGTGTTAACACAAAGCAAAAAAGCACACACTATAGTCCATCTTCTAAACTTTATACGCACACGCATGCACACACACACACGCGCACACACACACACACACACACACACACACACACACACACACACTGCAACGTTTCATAGCAGTATGCCAAAGCCAATATTTGCTAGACCAGATTTCCTGTTTAAACCTAATTTGCTTATGGTTTCTCCATATATCTGAGGAACATTTCTCACACTTTCTCATTTTAGTTTTCGAGCCAAGGTAGCGGAGGTGGAGATCTCTCTTTGAAGCTTATTTAATATTATTATTCAGCAGTATGGCAGTGACCTACAGCGGTTCTGCAAATAGGAGAGCACAGTAGAATAAGTCACCTTCCTGCTGTATAATTACCTCCATTCATCCTACATTGGCATTAGCCTTATGATAAAGACAGTGAAACTGCCTGTCTCCATCTGAATGACTCTGCAGATGCACAGCTGTGACACTCAATTAAAAATGAAAGATAAAGCACAATTCTCAGTGCGCTCTGAATGGAGAGTTTAGGGCCCTTTCAGTTATGTAAATTTGAGGCAGGACTTTGAAAGGTGATTTAACATGTATCCCCCCCAGTTTATTTTCCACCATATGCAAAATGCCATAAACTCTGACTGTTTACCTGCTATCTGCCGTATCTGGGCTCCGGCACCTCCTCACCACATCACAGCACATTAAGAATTCCTGAGGGATCCATTCCTATATATGCCTCCATAAAAAGGAGAGAGGGAGAGAGTGTTTTATAACAGCCGTTTACTGTGCTTGGAGATGCTGCTCCAAACTGCATTTTAAATGATGTGTCTCTCCATTACTGTGCTGAAATAAACATTTAAATAGCCTTTAATTAGGGTGTCTTTTCTGTTTGTCGATAGGCTTGTGCTATCCACTCAGCATCTTAACGAGCCTTAATTAAATTGGTTCAAGTGGAAGCCGGCAGAAAGCGCCTGTCATTTGTAAATAGATAAATACAAATGGATTTTGGGTCCTTGGCATTGGTGAAATGATTGCATGTTCAATATTGTCTAGTAGTAGGCAAGGCAATGCGGTTATTCTGTGACAATGTTTAGGGAGAATATTTTAACTGCTGCTACTTTATCTGTCAGTTATATTACAGCCATTAGAGAGTTTAGTCTCACAAGTTATAAACCTTCAACTGATAATATCTTCAAACCATTAACTTTCAACAGATAAAATGCATTTGCTTGTCACTAGCAAAACCGTTTATTGCTCTTTATAACTATTTTTGGAATATAACCTGATCAGTGATCCAAACATGACTCAAATAGATGTTTATGTTGTTGCTGTTTTTAATGGTTGCTTTACATCCATCCATCCATCCATCCATTTTTTGTACTGCTTATCTGACATAGGGTCACGGGAAGGCTGGGGACACCATGGACAAGGTGCCAACCCATTGAAAGTACAATCACACACTATGGACAATTTGGAAATGTCAATCAGCCTACAGCAGATGTCTTTGGACTAGGGTGGAAACCAAAGTATCCAGAGGAAACCCCTTAAGCACAGGGAGAACACGCAAACTCTGTGCACACAGGGCCGAAGCGGATATAGAACCCCAAACCCTGGAGGTGCGAGGAAACTTACTAACCTCTAAGCCACCATTCCCGCTGCTTGCTTTACAGTAAATATGGTTCCTATTTTTTGTGTATACTATGCTGTACATAAAACAAAAATCAGAACAACTTAACAGCATGTTCTTGAGAATTAAAGGTGAGGATGCTTCCTGGACCTGGAAGTATCCCTTCTGGACTACAGTACTTTAAAAAGCCAGCTGTTAATATGCATGGCAAAAAAAAATACACCAGAATTAGTTTCAATTCATACTTTTCTTTATCTATCACTTTGAACAGTACCAAGTGCTGCACCTCACTTTTACAGAATAATCTTGTTTTTGAGCACTGTCTGAAAAGGACACATTCATTATTGTGGCTAATTTAAATAATACTGTGCATTAGACTGGATCTGAACTGATGTATAGCATTTCCATGTATGACATTTTCATCTGCTGCAGAAGGCCAGAGTTCGTTTTTCCAGTTTAATGGAGGCATAGAGAGCTCAAACGTAACTACTGCTCAGAAAGACAAAATGCAATTAGATTTTTTTTTTTATCTCAACAATGAAACTTAATTTCCTGATTTCTCTGGCCTGTGTCGCCAGCTGCACTGAAACTTTTGATCCTAATTATACATTTCTGCCTGTCTGTCTCTCATCTTCTCCCTCTCTCCCTCTCTCTCTCTCTCTCTCTCTCTCTCTCTCATGTTCTCTCTCTCTTTCTCTCTCTCTCACGCTCTCTCTCTCTCTCTGTCTCTCTCTGTCTCTCTCACGCTCTCACTCTTTCTCTCTCTCATTATGCCTTCTCTTCACTATCTTTACATAGATACCTTAGCACAGGTGGGGTCTGATCATATATATGTGAAAGAGAGAGAAGATGGGCAAGAGGATAGTAATAAAGAATGAAGAAAGTAAGAAAGAAGTAGTTACAAAAATGTTCATTTAAATGCTAAGAGGAGTCTTTTTGGTCTATGATGTACCAGGACCAGCATACCTGGACTTTCATGGAATGGTTTCAATGTGAGGTCTGCATCACATAACTGTAATCACACAGCTGCATTTAACTAGTGAAGCCGTGTAAACCATGCCATTGTATCACACACATGTTAAATGCAGTATGTGCAGTAAAAATGTCAGAAGTCTGTAAGAAGGACCTAATTGTTGTTAAGCTATTTATTATTAAGTCATTCAGACAAAGATATCACAGATCGTATGCATGTACTTGCACAAATGTCTTATTTTCAGTAGCAAAGGCTAATGAGTGAAAGGGCATATCTTCATGTGTAGTACTAGGAGAGATATATTCTGGCCATCCCTTTGCTCTGACATTATAATCTTCCTTATTAGAGTCCTGTAGGAACAGCCTATGTAACCATAGCTCTACTGATGACTGACAAAAGAACTGCTATCATTGCAGACTCATATGTGTGTTCATATGCGTGTCTATGTGTCTTCCTTGCCTTTTCCTTTCTTTAATTAAAGGCGTAGAGTTCTCTCTTTCTTTGCATACTCGACACAGGGGACATTGCTACTCATTATGCCCAAAGCCCGAACACTGAGACTGTGTCAAAGCTGCATCCATCATGGCACGCCTACATGCAGTCAGCACAAAAAAAAAAGAAGGAGAAGAAGAAGCCTTTCTGCACACTCAGCATGTTGGCCAATTTGCAATTTTCCAGTGCGAGGAAGCTGACACGTTTTTATAGCTGAAGATCAGTTTTAAATGTGTACATCATGAATGAGGTCCCTCGTTAGCCTAGCGTTGCTGCCCACTACTCTAATCAGACTGTTGAAGAGCTAGTCACCTCGACTAAAGCTATCAGCTTGCTGTGGTAATGCTGAGACAAAGTGGAACTTTGCTGTTATTGCTGGCTCTGCTAACATGTGACTAGTTAGGAGTGCTCACTCACTGTGTGTGATGCTAAGATGAGCACGCCTGTAGATTGGTGTAGCTGATACTAGGCTAGCTGCAACTAGCTTGGTGTGTGTGTGTGTGTGTGTGTGTGTGTGTGTGTGTGTGTGTGTGTGGCGTTAAGTGTGTCTGAGCCCATTCTACTCTATTCATTATGTGGCTAAAGCGGTGGCTCTGCTCCCCTTGGAGCTGGGATGAGTGTTATTAAAGGCAGAATGTTCTGACACCACTCTAATGAAAAATAGGAGCTTCCTGAAGGTTATGTTGCCAGCCAACACTAAAAAGCCTCCTTCATTTCTCTCTCCCTTTCCCTCTGTCTCTCAATGTAATTCCCTCCTCCTGAAAGATATTTTCTCTTAAAGGTTTCGTGTGTGTGTGTGTGTGTGTGTGTGTGTGTGTGTGTGTGTGTGTGTGGTGTAGCCTCATCATAAAAGACCTTTAGCTTTTTCTGTTTTGATGTAGCTTCTCCTCAAGGCACACAATATAAGATATTTTTAACTTTGCACAGAGGTATAGGATTATTGATTTGTCTACATATTACATTAAACATCAAGCTTAGACTTCCATCCATCCATCCATTTTCTGTACCATTTATCCTTCAGGGTCGCAGGAAGCCTGACACCTATCTCAAGAAACACGGGGCACGGGGGGTACCATATACAGAGGGGCAGTCCATATCACAGGGCACAATCACACACAAATTAGAGATGCCAATCAGCTTGTCAATACATGTCAATACAATACATGTCCTTGGACTGGGGAAGGAAACCAGTGTACCCAGAGGAAACCCCTGAAACACAGAGAGAACATGCAAACTCCACACACACAGAGTAGAGGTAGGATTAAAACCCCGAACCCTGGAGGTGCGAGGCAATCGTGCTAACCACTAAGCCACCGTGCCCGCTCCCATGCTTAGACTTAACATCAGAAATCAGAAAATCATTTTTATAAAGAGTTGTTAATCTGAATGAATTTGAAACAGATAGACCTAGCCGTACTGCATTTGCAAGTGGCTTAAAGTGATATATTCGGAGCAACCTGTAAATCTGTAGAATTTAAAACTTTATCATTTAATGATTTTGTAAAATCATTTACCCACTTAAATCCACACTTTATTAAGCTGTCAATCTTAAAGTATATTATACCGTAAGTAATACATGCTCTTCACTACAGTGAAATTTGTATGAATGATATGTAGTTATGAGAGTGAGGAATGGAAATCTGGATCCACTGATAGTTTCTGGGTGTTTAAGGGGTTAAAACAAAAAAATAGGAGAAAGTGACAAATAAAAGCACTTTACTCAGCAGTTGGATGGAAAGTATGCTTTTTTTTTTTTTTTTTTTTTTAAAGTAGGAGGTCATGCTTTGGGCGCCCTCAAGTTCCCACACTGACAACCCACTCGCTACCCATAAAACAATACAAACACACGCTCTCACACAAACACTCTCGCTTCATGGCACGCAGACCCTGGCCATCCAAAGAAGAGCCTCCAGGGAGGCCTTGTCATTCTCACATACTGCACAGATTACAGTTTTACAGTCACTCTGTCTCTCTATGTCTGTCTCTGTAATGTCTGTCTGTGTCGTTTGTGTTAATGGAAGCATTAAGGGATGCCTGTGAGCCCAGGTCTCTAATAAAAGCTGTGTTTATACGAATGTGTACACACAACGGACAAACAGAGCAGTGTAGTACTGAACAAGTGCAGATGGAGATCATGAGTGGGCCTTTCTGTTGTGAATTAGCAGCGGAACTCATGAAATAGAGTAAATAGGATGATTAAAAAGAAAAAGAGAGATCCTATTAATTATTGTTCATTATTGTTATTGTCCATAAAAATCACACAAAGAAAATGAAAATAGAATTAACTTACTGTACATTTTTCTCATCGTTATTGTTTGTCAGACAAAAAAATAACTTTGTATTATTATTATTATTATTATTATTATTATTATTATTATTACTACTACTACTACTATTTTTTTAAGTATAGACTTTTAAATATGGAATTCCTGTAATAGGACTCATCATAATGCATCCAATAATTGTATTTAATATAAATGCTATTTCGGTATTTATTATGCTTGAAATGGCAATCATATGGGCTAAACAATTCCCTGAAGCAATGATTTAAAAACAATTTATTGCTTTCTGCACAGACTTTTCAAAGCTGCAGAGCCTCATATAGTTGGTCACATGAGAAAACACAGATACCACTGTGTGTGTGTGTGTGTGTGTGTGTGTGTGTGTGTGTGTGTGTGTGTGTGTGTGTGTGTGTGATGAGGGATGTATGGTTATTCCAATATTGGCATTAACACACACTCTAGGTGTTGCTATCATAAACTGACTTCTAGCCTATACATTAAAGCCCACATATCCCAAACATCTTAAATGCTTAGTTTAGATTTTCTTTACTGGTGTGCAACAGGAAGAAATGCACTGTATGTGCATGTTATACATCTTAGCAGGACAGCACTTTAAAGCTCACAGCTTGCCCTGTACTGACCCTGTCCTTCTCAAGGAAAGCCATTATACACACAACTACGGAACATGCAGTACTCGTGTGCTGAATCTTATGTTTGTCTTTATGAAAGTGTGGCATATTATATTAGTGTTGCTATAAACCAGACGGGTACTAAGGCATTTGATTACGTCGGCTTCCCTTTTTACTGTGGTTGAGGCAGCCCATCACGCAGAGAGTAGCGGAAGCGTATGATGAGCATGTTGAGTGCTGAGTATCTCAGTGGGACGCTAAGCTGTGTTTATGATACAGCATTTCACTAATGATGGAGCTAATGTTAGTGCTAAAACTCTCTCCTGCTTCTTCATTGGCTACAATATTAGATACTGGAGTGTATGGTAAGCACCTGGTTAATCTACCCTAGGCAAGGGTCTGCTTTTTAAAGAGAGAGAGAGAGAGAGAGAGAGAGAGAGAGAGTCTGTGTGTGTGAATGTCTTAAGCTCCTGAAAAAAAACATTACAGCCACTTCCTGTGGCATTCATGTCTGTTTTGTGGGTGCATGCGTTTGTATGTCTATGTGCTTGTGTGTGTGTGGGTGTGTGTGTGTGTGTGAGTACTTATTTTTTTCACTGTGGGTTGTTAGAGTTGTTTTTGAAGCACAGACTCCACTTGTCAGATTATGCCACATTTCCATTTGACTTTCATAAGCTGTTTACGGCTCACAGATTGCACGGGAAGCTCCTCTCCTGTGCCTGGGCCTTTACATATGTAGCTTCTTTGAAACAACAATGCCGCCCTGCTTAGAGCAATAAAACGAATCCCACTAGGTGCTATTACAATTTCTTCTCTTTTTTTTTGATGGAATATAGAAATGAATTTAGAATATGTAGAGGTACATAAATGCAAAACTACACCGTGTGTTAGGAGGTAATTCCCAGAGTGCTCCTGATCTACATACACATTAACATACATACACACACACACACACACACACACACCTTAACATCTTCCACCAGTGTTTTTATGGGCCATGTTTTACACAAAGTCGTTAATAATGAGACTAAATCTTGATCTATAGCAGGAGTGTGTCCGGATGTGTATGCATGTAAGAGTATGTACATGTGTTTTGGGGTGTATGTTTATATTGAGCTACAGGGTGTCCAGATTCTGCTCTCTATGAGGAGGCCAGTTCAGGGAGAGAGGGATAAAAGGAATGCATGGGAAATACCCAGTGTGAGTCCTGTTCAAAGACACCACAGCTCTCTTCACTGGATTAACATTTATTGAGCAGCTAAGGCAGCTTTTCTCGCTCCAGGACAAAGATACAAACTTTAATTGCTGTGACTGTTCCACCAAATGATCGCCAGTGTGCCCTCCAAAGCCTAGCTAATAGAAACTCCATTACGGATTAGAAAGTCTCTATTACCAAACAAATTAAGCATGCTCTGATCTTAACTCTTAACCTATAGGTCAAGTGGCATTACAGCAAAGTTTAAGCTGTTAGATGTCTGCAAAACGTATTACGCCCTGGCGCTGAGATTGCAGTTTGGTATTGATTTTACGATAGCCTGATATGATGATTTATGGAGTGCTGGTGTCAGTATAACAAGCTGAAGGACACACAATATCATCTTCAACATCATTAAAATTCAGACGCTTCTCCGACCCAGTGATCAACTGCTCCTCAGCAGCAGAGAATCTCACAGGGGGAAGGATATGTGAAACGTGAACACACACAAAAACCCAAATAGACATTCTACATACTGGACTAAGCAATCCTCCCCCCAACCCACCCAAACACATGTACATGTAGACTCACCAAATGACACACAGAAGTACTGGCCCCCTTTTGATCATGTGGGTTCATATCAGCGCGAGCTTTTCACCTTGAGGTTACTACATTTCTTTAAAATGTTTATTTTGTTAATGTAGTATTTTTTTTTATTATTATTATTATTATTAAAGCCATGTCACATACTGGATTTATGCAGTGTTTGTTTAGCTTGCTGGTTTAGGTGTAAATGGGGGAGCTGTGTAGCGGGTCGCACCACTGAGAGCAGCTGTGAGAGTGGAGGTCTCTAGTGCTGAATGTGTAGTACACTAGAGCCCCCTGTAGGTACTATGAGATACTGCTATAGTAACACTTTGTCAGAAAGGTGGGGGGAAGCACAATTTTTTTATTCATAAACCATTTTTTAAAAAAGGTATAGAAATTACCTACACATGGTGTCCAATATGTTTAAAGTGACTACTGCTTTGATGTCACCATCTGCATTTACATTATGTTTACACAAACGGTCTCTTCACTAGAACCTACAGTGTATGTGAGTACACAGTCAAAATGAAGGCTTGTTGTTTGTGTTACTCTAATGAAGAGGGTAGCATTGTGCATCTGAGCTTCAATTTGGTTTGCTTCAATTAATTCATTGAGCTATTTTTCATGATTAGAAAAGTTCTTTGTATTTGTTATTAACAGCAAAACCTATCCAGCATGGCATTCTAAGGTAGCAATGCTGGTGTTTAACATCAGAGACACCTCACAGCAGGAAGGAACGGTCCCTGTTCCTTTAATGTGTCTTTAATGTGAAATGGTATGCAAATGAATAGCATGATGACTGAACACCTCTCTCTAATGACTTAACTAGCTATTAATTTACTGTCATGTCATCATTATTAATCACATTAGCGCAGACGCACCATCTCTTCCAAGGATAAAATGAGGTAGAACATAGTCATGTCAAAGTGGGAATGGAAGAGTGGTTTCAGGAAACAGAGTGATCGAGAAGAATGTTGTTTTAAGAATATTTCGCCATTGTAATCCAACACACACTCACTATGTGAGCAGGGTTGGGAGGGCTACATTGAAAACGTATTCCATAACAGTTACAAATGACTTTATAATAAATGTGATCAGTAAAGTAATCCAAGTATCACAATATGTAATCAGATTGTTTTTGGATTATGACTTCAAGGTCACATATGTAAATAAAGTCAAGAGAAAAGCAATGTGATCTGAAATATTTCTATTTAGAGTTTATTTTAGAGCTTAAAATCATGTTTAGTGTTTGGATTTGTTTTAATAAAATAAAATAACAAAAATAAAAAATTAAAAATTTAAAAAGAGCACTGTCTCTGATGCAGGTAACATAACATCACAAAAGCATTTTAGAGAAACATTTGTGTTAATTTCCACCAAATTAACATCGGTAACGATTACAGTTAGCATTTCTTTTTTATCTTGATTACGTAACAGCGTTACATGTATTCCGTCACTCCCCAAGCCTGTGTATGAGGTTATTCAAAGCAAATCTCTGCTTTTGGTTGCCTGCCTCTCTCTCTCTCTCTCTCTCTCTCTCTCTCTCGCTGTCTGTTGGAATTTTCTAGATCCATCTTCAGGCCATCAGCAGGGTCAGAGCAGCAGGGTAGGTTGTGAGGTCGGCATGCTGAGGTCCATCATCCTCCTTCATCTTAGAGAAAAGAGGGGAGATGTGTGACTTGGCACAGCCCGTTCGACAGCTTGAGTCTCTGGGAGCAGAGCAAAGAGGCTGCCAAACCATGGCTGAGAGAGAGAGAGAGAGAGAGAGAGAGAGAGAGAGAGAGAGAGAGCGAGAGAGAGAGAAGAGAGAGAGCGAGCGAGAGAGAGAGTGGGAGAGAGACAAGAGAGAGAACGAGAATAGTTGATGGTAAGGGTCTCTTACCTGCAGCTGGTCACCATCATGATCTGTAATTATGTAAACTTACATACTCCTGTTTCTCAAGCTTTTGCTATAAAATACTCATGCACACATACCCAGCACATATAGTTCTATATCTTTGTACTTAGATGCATTTTTAAGCACATTCTTTTAGTATGTAACTATTTAAAATGTAGCACACTCCCCACACACAACAAAAAAAATAGTTGTGTATGCAGTGTGAGATTTGGGTCTTACTTTCTGACTTCACTCTGAATAAAAATGCATCTGTCAGCTTTCCATTCGTAAATAATTGGCCGAGTTTATTCATGAATAAAACCTTTTCGTATTGAAATTTGTTGTTCATTTTCTGATGAATTATCAAATCCCTTTATACAATAACCATTTTTCCTTACAGCAGTCTATCTCTCCACAAGCTGTGTGAATTATGATTCCAGCATATGAGGGCATTGATAAAATAGTCTGCTATGAGTGTGACTTAAAAGCAAATGCTAAAATACAGTGAAATAATCATATAAATTATGCATAAGCTCTTCAGATGGAGCAAAATGTTTACCTCCATGAATTATTCATTGTTTATGTGGGTCATTACCATATTTCCTTTTTAGAATTCCTGGGAAACTTTTAGAGACTAGGATAAAGGGCTTGAAGGTATTTGGCAAGTGTGGCAACATCTCTTTTTTTTTCTCTCATTGTGTCAAAATTTTAAAGATTTATTTGAAAACTGTTCCAAAAGCAAACATAACACACCCATGCAACTGGTTCTGTGGTAATGTAATCCTGAAAATACAGTTCCCATAGCTGACTATGGCTGATTGCGATGTGTCATATTCACTCATTAGACTTAATACCAACCATGTGGTATGAATATGAGATCAGATGTGTGATTGGTGATTCTGCCCCACTTTTCCCCCAGCCGTCCCTCAATCGGAGTCTAATCGGAGTCCATCAGCTCCCCTGCCTTAACTCGAGACCACTGACAGTCTGCCTGCTCTCTGATAAATAATCCTAGCTGAAGCCAGATTTAATATGAGAGGCTCAAGTGCCAATTATGGGTGGCTGAGCTCGTTAATAAGCAGATGTAGTTAAATATCTGAGCTCGCCGCCATTTGTCAGAGAAAGACTGTGTTTCCCTGAGAGACAAGCTTCTGTGTAACATGTAAAACTAGCATCTTTCCTTTCGTAATCACCGTTTATTAGGGAGCTGACATCATGATTAAAATAACTCCAAACCATGCACACACATCACATCAGAGACTGGCTGATGGTAAATGAGTAAGACTGAGTTTGGGTTTGGCCCATTAGACAGATGGATGTTATTCTGTAAGAGCAGGTAGAGAGGAGAGCGGTGAGGTAAAGCTGATTTTAGACTTTAAAAATTCCTGGATGATGTGGGAGAGTTAGCAAAGGGTATAATTTAGCTATTTACTAGATGTTAGGACGGACTGAGCTCATTAAGTCTCTGATCATTTGCACATTGCAGCTAATGTGAGGGGTTTTTAGTCGCTCTAAGAAGTTACACTCAGAGATAACGGGAATCTTTATTTATATATTTTATTTTATTTTTATTTTAAATAACTGTAGGCTCTTGCAGCTTTTTTAGTCTCAGCTTAATAAACACTCAGTATGTTCATGTGGCGTGTGTGTGTGTGTGTGTGTGTGTGTGTGTGTGTGTGTGTGTGTGGTGTGTGTGTGTTTTCAAGTATTAGGCTTGTTAGTGGAAGTGTGAGCTCCCTCGTTCTTCATGAAGTGCATCCATGCAGCCATGACGTGCCTACTATGCCATGATTCTGTTTAAATGAATCTTTAAAGTCGTTTCTTTTATTGTATGTGACCTATTTACCATAAGCAAAGAACCATGAGAAATCTCTGGCTATATCAGTATAATAAAAATGTAATAACTATTTAGTAATCATTACAAATCTTTGTCACTCGATATTTAGTTATTTTCTGAACGTACCATCAATATGACCATCTTCCCACGTAATTCCCAAAACACATAATAAAAAATAGAGACGTTCATACAATACCAGAACTATGCATACTATTAATGTTTTAAGCCTTTACTTGGTTAACATCAGTTAACTTGACATATATAGGCTATGAATTTTTGATTCACAGATTAACAATCACATGCAAAAAATATGTGTGTGTGTGTGTGTGTGTGTGTGTGTGTGTGTGTGTGTGTGTGTGTGTGTGTGTGTGTGTGGTATCAGAGAAAGAATGGGGGTTGGGAGCATCTGGTGGCAGAAATAAAGCTTTTTCATGCTCATGTTGGGAGGATCATTAGCATAATATCAGTTTCTGTAAGGTGAAAACAGAATAATAATTGGTTTGGCCTTTTCTCTGTGTGTGTTGTAAAACAGTTAGGCATTAATTTGAGGATAACTGTGCAATTATTTTGAAATGCTACCAATCGTCAGGCTGGTGGGGAGTAAAGGAGAAGAGAGGGGGAAAGGAGAGGCGAGGTCACATAGGAGAGAAGGAAATGAGAAAGGCAGTGTGAGGCAGAGTAGTGCAGAAAAGTTAAACATGCCATCTCATTAGTTAACGGCCTTATTTGAAGTGGACCCGTGCTTGTCCTCGGCTTGATTACTGACCAATTAGGATCACACCTCATGCTTATCTGGTAATAATTTTCCAAGAGAGGAGGGAGAGGGGGCTAGACTGAACTCAATATGCACAGAGATGAAACAAAATAGAACAGGGAGAAAAAAAGGGCAATTATTTGACTATATTTAAAGGAAAATGGTATTTTACATTTCAATAAATGAGGCTATACTGTGGCATTGCTATCTTTGTGCTCATTTTATCCAGTTTTAATGCCAAAGCTGTATTTCCTGTAATGTACAATTGTGCCATTGTTTTGTTGTTGTATTTTTAGACATTCAGATTCATATTTTCAGTTTATATAAAATAACACAAAGTTTCAAGTTAGGGATTGAGTTTGCCTTTTGTTAAGATTCCACTCTTACAAAATCAAACAAAATAATATAACAAATATATCACTTTCGGTTGTTCAAATTCATACATAATGTTTATGAGATCATGAGATATGACAAATTCCTGCTGATCATTACTTTTGTAATCAGTTATGTCTCATGTGTTCTCATGTTATGGAATTTTTTCTGCATACCCCAAATACTTGTCTACTAACATTGGTATGTAAAAGTTTTGCCTTGAAAAATAGTGCCTTATGTTGCCAAGAAATGTTATATATTATAATTACAGCCATTTCGATATCATTTACTAAAGATCATGTATTATTAAATTGATTTGTTTGTATCACTATACATACCACAATTTTTCCACACAAGTCTGTATTCCTCATAGAATCAGGAAGCAGACACACTCATAGTCGTGTAGAGAGCCATATGAGAGTTAATGATGTCATCATTTATTACTCTTTACATCCTGCTGTTTTCCTCCCAATGAAACACAATAGTCACTTAACAGCGACACCATCTCTCTGTCTCACGATCACTTGTGTTCACACATAACACATAACGTTCACACAAATGCAGACAGGAAGAGGAAAATAAAGGGAGTTATTTGAGTGTTGTTCAGACTGCCCGTTTCCTGACTGTGTGAGAGAGGGCTGCTGACAACAGAGGAAACACTTGTTTTTGTACACAGCCAAGTCCTGTCACTGAAGGACTCTGGGATCATCATATTCTCACACATCCGCTACCTGATCTGCCTCACCCTCCATCCTCCCTCAACGAAGGTTCTCAAGGTCTGCAGATTACAGACACAATTTCAAATTCCAGTATTGATATTGTGTGTCTATTGTGTGTTCGTTTTATTATGGCTCCCAATTCCCTCAATTCTCAAGAAAAAAAAAAATCCATGTAAGGAAATCTGTTCATAGATGTAACGGACTGTTGAATAACAATTCTACTGAAATAACTTAAGATGGCAAATACTCTTACAGAAAAATGGTTCATTGAAGAGTTAAGCACTCACTTTTAGGGTTTTACATAAAACCTTTAACCTTTTGAAGGACAAACAACAATCCATCATGGATTTTAATTTAGATTTAACTTATTTTTCTAAGAGTGCACTATTACAATAAGGGTTGCAGTGTGAGGATACAGCAATACAGAGACATCATTCCATCGCAATGCACCATACACACATGCTTCAGTATCGCAAATATGTGTGCTTTATTAGAGTTTACGCACTATTTTTTTTTTTATTAAAGGCAAGTGCATTTGTATTAGATATTATTATTATATTAGACAGTGTTAGTATCAGTTGTAGGACAAATATATTTTATGTTTTGTGCAATATGTTTTATTGCAGTAAAACATTTTTTTAAACACAATTCGCTCATACATTTTTATTTTTAATTCGTTTTTTCCTACATTTATTACATGCATTTTATAATTTAACTGTATTCAACTTGAACCCGTTTCTTAAGGCTAACTAAAAATGTTAATACAGGCTGTTCAAAACTTTTTTGAAAATATAGACTATGCATGTACATTATTCTTAATAATGGCAGTGTGGGAATACTACAGGAGCAGTTAGAGAAATAAAAAGGTCAAGATTCTCATGATCATTTAACATCAATAGATGAATGTGTTGTCTTTGTTTGTAAGACTTGCTGAATCTTTTATTCCTTTCAACCTCCCTCCTCTCATAAGGGACTATCTTCCTTCCTCTAGCTGATACTCTTGTAATCAATGCTAGCTTTCCTCAGTAGTGGAGATCAATGTGTCAGAGTTTCTGCTCTGCGTGTGTGGTAGCATGGAGGAGTCTGAGGCTCTCAGCATGTGTGTGTGTGTGTGTGTGTGTGTGTGTGTGTGTGTGTGTGTGTGTGTGTGTGTGTGTGTGTGTGTGTGTGCACTTTAGGCTTAAGATATATGTTGAATGTGCACTTGTGTTGTTTGCAGTGTGTATTTGTGGTGTATCAGAGCCTGCACTTGCCTGTGGATTACCGATAATCCTGCTTTGATCTACGTGTTTGATCAGCCAATTGTTCCGGAGGCGATCAGCAGAAACACTGGAATTTACAGATCATGTGGATGGGATGATCCTTTTCCCTCTCACAAATTATGTTGCTAGTAGTGTTTTGTGCTCTGTCAGTGTTAGTGTCTGATGTGCTCTGTATGATATAACTGCTTTCTTATTATATACTACAGTTTATTATTATTATTATTAGTAGTAGTAGTAGTAGTAGTAGTAGTAGTAGTAGTAGTAGTAGTAGTAGTAGTAGTAGCCATTCAGTGTCATCAAATAGTCTTTTCTTTGTAAAATATATGGTTTTCGCATATAAATATATTTTTTATATTAATATATTTGTCATGGTCAGGTAATGGGACAATGTTACAAATGACAGCTCTTTTCCAAATCATGGTTATGTCATATGAGCTTATATTCACTATTAATGATGAGTTACAAAACTTTTCAAAAAGTATGGAAATGTGAACTGTATTAACTCACTTAGCTGGTAACCAATACTGTGAACATCTCTGTGAGGGATTGTGTGTTTGTCTAGTTGTAATAAAGGAGGTGGTAAGACATTGTTACACCATAAAATGGCATATGTGAAGTTAAACAAGCCTTTCAGTAAACTATATACATATGCCCTTCAGCATCGCCATCACTAAAACGTTCAACAGGATGCAGCCACATAGTGTGACATTGCTATAAATTTGATTGTCTGATTCAGTGGACCTCTTATTCTCAAGGTGAAATGTCAAAAATTGATTCCTATTGTGGCCACAATTTGTATCGACCTGCTTGAACCTTTTATATGATTGCCACATAACCTCTTGCCCTTCTTTGGCCAATGGGATATAATCGTTACATCATAAAACTCTACAAGGTCTTATCTTTGTTTCAGATGAATTCCTCTTTTTTTCTCTGTGAAACATATCCCTTTTTTGTGTTCAGATTAAGTGCTGTATGTGTTTCTGCAGGTTGGTAGATATATGGCAGACTCTCACTCTGCTCAAGGTTAGAGTTTTACTCTGTTTAATGACTCTCTCTGTGAACCCAAGGTTAGAGAGGAACGTGTTCTTCTGCTTGCAAGAGCACCCGTTCAAAGCTCTAGATTCAAGCTAAGAATTATGTGTCTTTAGGGACCACTAGTACAATGTATTTACATACATAAACAATACGTCTTCAATTTCTCTGAATGCTTCATTGTTCTCTATACCTGGAGGAGGAGCATGCTTCCTGTTCTTAAGTATGCCACTGGCCCACTTATAACTTAAATGACTAGTTTAGTTAACCTCTCTGCTCAAGTACAACATATCATTATGGCAGCAACAGAACGCTGCATAATTCTATTGGCATTAACATCCGTCATCCTGCCTCTCCAGTTATAAATACAACTGCCAGCAGAAGTCTACACACACTCACTTCACAAGCTGCACATACTCATTTCACTGTACAAGTGTGAGTCAGGTTGCAGAGGTGAGGCACTCTGATAGTCCAGCAGATGAAATATTTGCTGACTTCCTTCACCTAAGGGACTGCTGTTCTGATGGAGGCACTTATATGTGGCCCCATTAGTCTCGGGGGGTTGTCCGTAGCCCACTTTCACATGATCCATGCCAATTAAGCAGCCGAATTATGTATAATAGTGGGAGTGACTCACTTTTGCCAGAGCAGGAATGCATAGGGCTGCCTGACAGAAGGAGACTGTTGAATAATTAGAGTGAATTTTCAAAGCCCTGGAAACTCAATCATATTCTGCCATATGCTAACTATTTTTAACCTAATATCTCTCTCTCTCTCTCTCTCTCTCTCTCTCTCTCTCTCTCTCTCTCTCTCGCTCTCTCTCGCTGCAGATACTGTTCTGCTTAAAGGAAATCCAGGAGAAATAATATAGGACTGGGAAAATACAGGAGTCTCTGGGGTTCTTGCAGAGATTAGCGTTAAAATCTCATGATCTAAACCGCTTGAGATCACATGAGAGCCTAAAAACTCATTTTTCTATGACACTTTTGTAATGTACTTAACATGGTATACAGCTAGAACTTTGAAAACATATTTCATCATTATAAAAATGTCATTAGAATTAATTAGATGGCATTTCATTAATTATCCTTGCGTATCATGGATGGCACCATGTGTATTCGCTGCCATTTTTGAGCATCATTTTTGAGGGGCTGACTGCATCAATGTTCTTGTGTCTGTGCTTCATTAAGAAGATTCATTTTCATTTATACTGATAATCAACTGCCTTAATACACTTTGGTACATGTAATCTTTAACATGCAGCAGGACAGACAATCCTCCCTGTCATGCTGTCTCGTAGTAGTGTTAGCTAGCTAGCTGTGTTATAGGACAACTGGGATGTTTATCTATTACTGTTACTAATGGGAATCTGAGGCTACAGTTGGCACATGTTCACAGAAACTGGACAGTTGAAGATTTGAAAAACACTGCATCAGATCATTAAAGTGTCCAGTTGCTGTAAGCCTGTGGCCACTGTAGCCTCAGATTCCTGTTCTTGGCTGACAGGAGTAATAATCTATGTAGTCTTCTGCTGTAGTATCCTATCCGCTTCAAAGTTTGATGTGTTGTATATTCTAAGATGCTTTTCTACTTATCAGGTTTGTAAAGCATGGTTATTTGAGTTACCCTAGCTTCCCTGTCAGCTTGCATCAGTCTGGCCATTCTCCTCTGACCTCTCTCATCGATAAGGGATTTCTGCCAACAAAACTGCCACTCACTCGATGAAACGCTATAGACTAACCAACTATTGTGAGTGAAAAACCCAGGAGATCAACAGTTCTTGAAATACTCTAACCAGCCTGTCTGGCACCAACAACCATGTCACAGTTAAAGACACTGAAATCACATTTTTTTCTCCACTCTGATGTTTGATGTGAACATCAAGAAGCTCGTGACCTGTATCTACAGAATCTGGTTTTATTCAATTCAATTCAATTCAATTTTATTTGTATAGCGCTTTTTACAATAGACATTGTCACAAAGCAGCTTTACAGGAATAGAAACACAGTACACACACAGACATTCTTAAAGAGACAATTATTGGTTTAAATGTAATCTGTTTGGCTCAGAGAAGCCTTTTTCCCAGCAGTCTGGATTTGGAGTAGATGAGAGCTCCATCCAGAAGTAGGACCGTCGAGACCGATCATGAAGTTTTTGAGAGCAGAAAGGACCAGGATCTCCAACATCTCCATAATCTCATGTGTAAGGAGAGAGGGAGAGAAATGATTGTTAACACTGCGATTTATCATGATGGAAAGTCTAGTCAGGGTAGACTAGAGTGAATAAATACGTTTTAAGTCTAGACTTAAACACTGAGACTGTGTCTGAGTCCCGAACACTAAATGGAAGACTGTTCCATAACTGTGGAGCTCTATGAGCGAAGGCTCTTCCCCCTGCTGTAGCCTTCACTATTTGCGGTACAGTCAAATAGCCTGCATCTGTGGATCTAAGTGGGCGCGGCGGTTATGCATTGCAATGCTGACATATAACTGGCTGATTGACTGGATAATTGCATTAATAAGCAGGTGTACCTTTTAAAGTGGCCATGAGCGTATCTAGAAAAGAGATTTTCTTCCAGTTAAAGTGGAATCAGCAGTTCAGGAGAAACTACATTTTCCCACAATTTATCAATTTTAGCAATGTACATGTTATTCTCTTCTAAAATAAGGTCAGTAATTTTAGCCATTTGTCACTTTATGTTGGTATTGTGCATAGAAGCCAGAAATGCGGTCCCAAATATGGCAGCCGCAACGTAACTGGTACACTAGCATAGCTAGTGAAATAATGCAGTTAGAGAAAGGAGAGTTATTTTTCTTGCCAAAAAAACACATAACATCACATGTCTATAAACATCAATACTGAATTAGACACCATACTGATAAACCCCAAATTAATCTTCTTTACTAGGCTACAGCTAATTGAACCATCTGTGTGTGAAATAGTTTGGTGAGGCCAAAGTAGAGGGAAGAAAAGCAATTGAGAGAGTGAGTGTGTGTGTGTGTGTGAGAGAGAGAGAGAGAGAGAGAGAGAGAGAGAGGGAGAGAGAGTGAGAGAGAGTGAGAGAGAGTGAGAGAGCGAATCCCCAGGCCCCAGTCCTTTCTGATCAGCCTCTTGTCAGCTCTCTAGATGCCCTCTACCATCTACACTTTAATAATTCATGCTGTTCTGATGTTGGGTGTTTATTTTTAGTGATGAGAAGATTGATGAGCCATTCATAACACTTTTAACCACCATCTAATTAGATAATTAGCAGGTCTAAATGAATCCGCACAGTAGAGAACACAGCAGTAACTGCAGTAACACTGTGGCTCTGCCATGGTACACACAGCAGCTTTTTACCAGTAGAAGAAACACACACCTTTCACCTTTTAGTGGACATGTAATATTTTACAAACAGAAAAGCACTGTTTGATGTTTTATACTGCCATATAAATTTTATATAAAATGACATTGTTTTAAATGATCACTGTGGTATGATTTAATATATCACATTTCGAGCTGCTTACAATTGACATGACACTATACAGTCAAATGATGTATAATACTGCAGCAGCATTTATTTCACTCTTATCCTTCAGCCGTCCATCAAACCAATGTAACCAATGGAAAAAGACATTTTATCACTTATGTTTATTTTCAGAATAGATCAATGTTCTCAGAATGATTTGAAAATAAAATATTTAAATCTGCTGATTTACACTGTATCCGGTCTGTCTATGAGCTTTGAACATTTAGATTTTGGCATTTTCTTCTATTCCACAATGCAGATTTCCTCCAACTCTGCCAAATTAGATGGAAAATGTTGATAGACTGCAATTTTCAGGTAATGCCACAGATTTGGACTTTGCCTGGAACAGTTTCTCTGCAACAATTCGTTTATATTTGGCTCACCATTTTGCCTGTAATGGCAACAAGCTTTCCTGTTCCTCCTGCTGAAAATCAACCCTATAGCATGATCTGACCACCTGATCACAGGCATGGTGTCTCCTGAGTGTTGGGCTGTATTTGGCTTTAAACCAAGTGGCTGAATTTGAGTCTGGTCAGACCACAAAATCTTTTTCCAAAAGCTCTCAAATTTTCTAACATGGCCTTTCTCAGTAGAGGCCAGCTCTATGAAGAACTGATGATACTGTTGAGGTCTGCACAGGATCTCCTACCTCAGTCAGTGAGCTCTGTAACTCCTTCAGTATCATAGCTAGACTCTTAGACAGTTGTCTGACAATTGTTCATCTTATGTGAACACTCAGTTTGGCCTGATCTTGATAGTGTCTGTGCTGTCCCATATTTTTTCCATGTTTTTTTTTTTAATCGATTTGACAGTACTCCCAAGAAGGTTCAAAGATTTGCAGATGTTTTTATACCGTCTTTTTTTTCTCCTAACAACTTCATCTCGAAGTTTTACTGGCACTTCTTTGGTCTTTATGACGGCTGGACCAATTTGATCTGCTGTTTTATCTGTGAGACATCCTAAAGCCTGAAATATTTCTTGTGCAAGCATACAACACAACTGGACACAGGAAACAAATGGATTAACATAGGTTGACTATATTGAGTGTGAGGTCTCCAAAATGAAATACTACTCCTATTTTAGATTGCTCAAAATAAACAGGGGTGAATACTTAGCAATTTCATGGTTTTAGACTCTTGTTCTTTATTAAACTTTATCTAATTATAATTCTGTGGTGAAGAGTTGCTTTAAAATGTGCAGACAGCTATTTATATGTAAATCTATTATACAATCTATACTGTACATATAGTACATGGCATGTATATATTCTAATCATCCTGTGCTCTGTAATTATACTGGTATACAGGACCATTATATCCCTTGTGTGTAATTACACATTCTCTTTGGTAATACATCTTCACCTCAGATTAATGACAGAATGAGTGAGAACAGATGAGTGAACTCCAGTGTCCTCTCCTGCCCTGAACATCATTGAAGAGAGCATTTATCATTGTACTGTCTCCGGCTCCCTTTCCCTACCTGACCTGTTCTGTCCTGCTAAATGATTCAAAACTCTTAAACTCCCATCAAACCTCTGTCATTGGCTGACTTTGACCTGCTGCTCTGTGAGCTAAAAGGATGCATGCATGTCCTTGTAAGAAAATTTGTATTGTGCCATGTTCTAATTACTGGTTTGCCATTGACATAACACCCTTGCTTTCTCCCTTCCTGCCTCTCATCAAGAGCACTGATATTGGTAGGCTTGCCCACATCATTTTTGCCTTCTCCCTGTACTCTGATTACCTGTAGAGGTTGTAGTAATGAGAATGTCAGCCCACTGTGAATTCTAATTTAGCACAAGCCGGTCTACGCCAGGTATTTGGACCATTCTACATGAGCCGCAGCTCGCCGAGGCAGCTCTACTGATTATGACTGAATTACCAGTTTTCTCCTCACTCATGCTGTTTGCACCACTTTGACACCAACATTAGAAGGGAGAATTCCATGTGGCTTCTACAACCTAAAAACTTAATAATCCTTTTAATTAATGTTCAGTGCCTGCACCAAGCACAAAATGTGAAGGATTACTACCTAAATGAGTAGCATCAATTAGCTTGATTATTAGGCTAGGCTTTAAGTGCAGAACAGAGTACCACAAAGTGCACCACTGTGGTGTGCCATAAAAATCAGTTATTAGAGTTGTTAGGCGAGGTTTCAGAAATGTGTTTCTGCGTGTACACCAGCGGTAGCTGTGAAATGTGCAGTCCCTCTGGGGTGAGCTGCTCCAGCTGGTCCTGCTCGGTCCTGGTGCCGTGTGCAATATGATCACTCCATCAACACTCGCTCACATCAGCATTCATCAGGCTGCTTTATCAATACGCACACCCTTCACAATTAGACAACCTAGAGGGGGAACAAAACCGTGAGCCAAGGAATAAATGCCAGACGTGCACTTTAATCACTGACGCTGTTAATCAATGAAATTTCTTCATAACTTTTAATTAAAGTTTTATTAGAGGAAACGTGATAGGATGTTCGTTTGCTGCTGGTTCTCCATTAATAGTGAAGGGAGAGGTTTGGGAATGGCGGTGGCAGATGCTGCTGTTCGGTCATGCTCATCATGTCTGTAATTGCATTTTCTCACCTACAGAGGGTGGTGAGGAGCCCTGTTAAAGCCTAGCAATTATTGTCAAGCAAATTACTAGGTAGGCAATATATAAACTGTCAGGCGAGGTTAGCAAGAAAAAGTGTAAGGAAATGGACCATTCAGCCATTCATCATGGCTTTAGTCAGTGGGACCAAATTGAAAAAAAAAACGTCATTCTATCTGCTGAAATTAGAGGATGTTACAGTTTATCAGAGCTGGCTGAAGATGAGGAGGAAACTGCAACAAGAATACTTCTTTCTTTCCTCTCAATACCAGTCTATCAGTGATCAATTTACACCTAAATGCAATATTCTACAGCAAGGTCTGCTGAAATTATATGCAATTATATACACAGTATATTACAGTATAAACACAGCTGAGGAATCCCTCTATAGCTGCCCGGTGTATCAATGGAAAAAAATTTTTACTCACATGAGAGCTGTATTCTGCCATCTGCTTGATTCTCTGCATTTCCTGCACATGCAGACTTATTCACAGCACAAGACCTAAAAAAAAAACCCCACTCCCATCAGAACACGCGCATTCTCACACACTGCTTTGGAAACAGAATTCAGTCTGAATGTTTCAGTTTTCTAAAGACTAATGGTGAAACAAAATTATAGTTATAAAGTGGTATTTGTACTGAGCAGAAATTTAAGTGATTGGAAAACTATCAAACACACACTCGCACAGTACACCAGCATAACCAATGATTAGACAATAACTTTATTTTCAGTTATATGGGTTTAATTCTATGACCTGATCAAATATAATATCTCAATAGCTCTTTGGGACATAGCTAACAGGCTAATTATGGTGAAAATAAATGCAAAAAAATGTGTTTGCAATAAGCCTATTTGTTCAGAATTTGGAGTCATTTAATCATACTCTAGTAAATTTGATAATAGCACTATAGTAAAACCATAGTTAAAGAAAATATTACAGTAAAACCATAGTACATCACAGTAGATTTTCCATACGTTAACTTAAGCTTTACCCATTTTCGGCTGACCAGCTAACAATGCTCGCAAAGCACAGGCCCAGTTGAACAAACTAGTAAACCATCTTTACTAGCCGGTAATAAGTTATTTAAAGTTATTTTTTTAAGTTGTTATTTGTTTAACTAATCAATAAAAGTGTGAAATTTTAAAATGTAATTATTTCATTAAAAACAACTTGTGTTTTTACACAAAAATCTTGCATTAGTAGCAGTAATTGAGGAATTGTTTCCATCAATTCCAGCTTCACCAACTCAGACTGTTTTTTTCAATAAGGTCACCTAAAGATTAGTGTTAAATAATGAACGGTAATAAATTATCAAATATTAACCATTAAAGTGTGTGAATATTAAACATTAAAGCTGTGATTTAACCTTGCTAATTCATTCAGAGTAAAAGGCAGCAGGTCCCGTACTGCAGTACTACACTGGCCTTACTAATGTAGGCCTATGTGTCCTCTCAGCTTTAGGCTTGACCCAAACACACACAGAAACACATGGTTATAAATACTTGCTTTAATTCTTCTGATAACCCCGTTTGTTATTCACACACTGCCTTACCAGAATTCCATTGTATTATGTTTTTTTTTTTTTTTTGTTACGACTCCATTTTTTTGTCGTTTAATGGCGGCTTATATCGCGCTGCTACTGAAATGGCGCTCAGGGGAGCAGAGCGTGGCACAGCTGAATTAAGCAGCCTCCGTTCATTTAGGATTCACAGTAACTTACAGCTCTCCCTGCCAACATGAAACACGGCTAACACTGCCCAGTCAATCTCAGCACCCCTTTTATTGTTAGATAATTGCATCCCTGATTTCTTCAACTGTTGTTTCTGAAAATTTAGTCGTGTTGTTACAGTATTCACAAAATTAATCCACATACTATTAAATAGACTAGTATCATAATAGTAACCACCTCTGGTACAGTGAAATCTCTACTAAAATCTCCATCCAACAACATAAAATCATGTACTAAATAGTATACCAGAATAATACACAACATATTGAAATCTCTAGCTACAACCAAAACTGTTATTGGCCTAAAATACTATACAGTGTGCTTTAAAATAGTACACCATGGTAGGTGGTTAAATATGCAGTGCAGTAAATGTGGATGGATGCAGATAGAGGGAAAGGACGGAGGGGATGATTTCCAGGAGCAGAGGCAGCTTCCCGCTGCCATCAATTAAGGTGTGATTCAGGCCAGCACGCCCATATTTCCACGTCTAATAAATTATGCTGCATATCAGAAATGGTACGGCGGATACCTATTTAAAAAGAAACGGGATTGTGCTGAGGCGGGTCGTAAATATGAAATATGAAAGGCAACAAATTGAGACGGTCAATAAAGTGTGAGATTTGTTAGAGGGCTAAATGCTGCGAGGAGAAAGGTGAAGCTCGCTATCAGGAATTATGATGATAGAAATGGACTTTGATTGGTGTTTAATTTTTGTGCTTTACCACAGGCAGGAATTGGTTTGGAAATCAGCAGACAGCTTCTATTTACTGTAGCCTGTGACTAATAATGGGGCTACAGAAATTCTGCAAAATGCACACATTACTAATTTCTTTTTCTTTTCTTTTCTTTTTTTTTTTGTAAATCACCATTTTCCTACATTGTGATTGCATTCATTTATATCATATTAAAGCCTAAACACTCCCTCCTGGTTTTAATTTAATACAGGAAGAATGTCTTCTCATCATTTTCAATTTTTTTTGCCATAATAAATGGTGATATTACAGTGCGTGTCTGTGGAAGGCATCTTGTTATTCAGAATGATCTCTGAATCACCTCATTACTTTGCTACAGTTCCTTAGTTTGCAGTATTATTGCTGTGCTAGGAGTTTTCCTTTAAGCCTTCTTTGTTTGAATCCTGTAATATCTGTGTGTCTTTCTGTGTTTTGACCTTCCAATGCTTTCTGACCCCCCACATTCTTAATTGCTCATTATATAAATCTGTCCTGAAAGCCTGGAATAAAATCGTTTATTGGCCACTCACCTGAGCTCATGAAAGGCCTGCATGCTGACACTGATACAAACCAGACAAGGCACATTTGTTTGGAATTACTACGGCCATTTCTCGGTGCACATGAACGGATGCAAGTGACCCAGAGAACAGGTAGTTGATCACAGAGTGAGTGATTTGTCTGCTGGTGGTTGATGGCAAGGCTTTTAGCAGGTGAAACCTACCGCCGTGAACAACAAAGCGTCGCCGGTTGTTCTCACGCACAGGGGTCATGAGAGGTCACCAACGCCGCAGGTCCTGACACCATGACAGATTAAGGGTATGGAGCTGAGATGGAGTAGAGAACCTAGAGTCTGTATTACTTTCTGCATTAGTTTTCACTCATGCTCATATGGGGCCGGGTAAGGTCAGTTGTGTGTGTGTGTGTGTGTGTGTGTGTGTGTGTGTGTGTGTGTGTGTGTGTGTGACAGACTCGTAAAACTCCATGATGGATTCAGATTGGCTCCAAGTGTGGACTGAGTGGGGCGAGATCAAGCAGGTTTCACTAGCAATGGCACTCATTTTACTCAGACATGTTCCAATAAGACATGGCTGCACCTTTCCACTTAGTTCTTTGGTATGGTTGAATATATTGTATGTGTACCTGTGTATGTTACTGTGCATCATGGAAATCATTTATGCTCCTGTCAAACGTGTTGGATATTAGAATACAGGAGTTCTTGTGTGTTTAGGGGTGCACCATTTCAGCTTTGTCCATTTTCAAATTTCTGATATGAGAGCTCCAGCTGATACAATACCAGCATGCTCTAGTAACCAAGCTGACTCTCTGCAAGCTTCTGTTTAGGAAAATATTAGTCCTGTGTGTTCATGTGCAGTACTGTACTATAGTATAATTTTATACTGACTGACAAAAAGTGCTATATATACAGTGGGGAAAAAAGTATTTGATCCCCTGCTGATTTTGTATGTTTGCCCACTAACAATGAAATGATCAGTC
Organism: Noturus placidus; assembly: GCA_022414735.1. NCBI lineage: Eukaryota > Metazoa > Chordata > Actinopteri > Siluriformes > Ictaluridae > Noturus > Noturus placidus. The sequence continues at coordinate 289,140 of JAFFST010054026.1, forward strand.
TATAATTTTAATGGTAGGTTTATTTGAACAGTGAGAGACAGAATAACAAAAATATCCAGAAAAACGCATGTCAAAAATGTTATAAATTGATTTGCATTTTAATGAGGGAAATAAGTATTTGACCCCTGTGCAAAACATGACTTAATACTTGGTAATGACTTAGAAATTACTTGATATTTTCAGTGCCCTGGCTTAGGGAAGGAGGTTCTCACCCAAGATTTGACGGTGCATGGCCCTGTCCATCGTCTCTTTGATGCGGTGAAGTTGTCCTGTCCCCTTAGCAGAAAAACACCCCCAAAGCATAATGTTTCCACCTCCATGTTTGACGGTAGGGATGGTGTTCTTGGGGTCATAGGCAGCATTCCTCCTCCTCCAAACACGGCGAGTTGAGTTGATGCCAAAGAGCTCCATTTTGGTCTCATCTGACCACAACACTTTCACCCAGTTGTCCTCTGAAACATTCAGATGTTCATTGGCAAACTTCAGACGGGCATGTATATGTGCTTTCTTGAGCAGGGGTGCTGCAGGACTTCAGTCTTTCATGGCATAGTGTGTTACCAGTTGTTTTCTTGGTGACTATGGTCCCAGCTACCTTGAGATCATTGGCAAGATCCTCCCGTGTAGTTCTGGGATGATTCCTCACTGTGCTCATGATCATTGCAACTCCACGAGGTGAGATCTTGCATGGAGCCCCAGGCCGAGGGAGATTGACAGTTCTTTTGTGTTTTTTCCATTTGCAAATAATCACACCAACTGTTGTCACCTTTTCACCAAGCTGCTTGGCAATGGTCTTGTAGCCATTCCAGACTTGTGTAGGTCTACAATCTTGTCCCTGACATTCTTGGAGAGCTCTTTGGTCTTGGCCATGGTGGAGAGTTTAGAATCTGATTGATTGCTTCTGTGGTCAGGTGTCTTTTATACAGGTAACAAACTGAGATTAGGAGCACTCCCTTTAAGAGTTCACTCCCAGCTTGTTACCTCCTAATCTCAGCTTGTTACCTGTCTCTCACTGTTCAGATAAACCTGCCATTAACATTATAGACTGATCATTTCTTTGTCAGTGGGTAAAAGTACAAAATCAGCAGGGGATCAAATACTTTTTTCCCCCACTGTGTGT